>JAODAL010039968.1:0-37437 GCA_025379985.1 Phyllomedusa bahiana
AAAAAAGAGTCAGTTGAAATTTTAGCCTTTGCTTGTGAATAGGTACAAAAAAAATTATATATTTGGCGTTGAAAAAGACGGTTTATTTTTGTCAGCACACCAGCAAAACAACGCTTAAATTAACCCCTGGATGTAAATTGCGCCAAAGAATTGAGCACGCACAAACTAGTAGCGTGTTACAATTGCGTGTTTTCTACGCCACACAACAAGAGATACAGTTGTAATTAGCCTTTGCTTGGGAATTAGGCTACCAAAAAAAAATATATATATTTGGCGTTGAAAAAGACGGTTTATTTTTTGTCAGCACACCAGCAAAACAACGCTTAATTAACCCCTGGATGTAAATTGCGCAATATAATTCAGCAGCCAAAAATGAAGTGGTATTTGTATTGTAAAAACGCTGTTTCTTTAAGTGAATACAACAGGAACTGGCTTAGATCCCTCTTGGATATTGAATGTATATGCAGCTGCAGTGGACGCACACTGGATTTCAGATCCAATACCCCAAAAAATCAGAAATAGAACATTCAGAGAACAGTCTCTGAGACAAGCTGAGACACCCCACAGAAATCGCTGTATAAAAATCAGTTCTTCAGAAAGCGCTATCACCCGCAGCAGCACCTTCCCTATCATTACAGTGAGAGGAGTGTGAGCTCCCAGCGGCGCGCTCGGTCTTATATAGTGCGGTGACGTCACAGAATCCCGCCGGTCTCTGATTGGCTTCATCTCTGCACATGTCATGCAGGCTATGCCCTTCTTCCTCCCAGAGTGCTTTGCCCCATGTAGCGCCATGTGCTCGCAGCCATTTTATCAATCAAAAGCACACTTCGTTCACCCGAAGTACCCCAAAGTTCGACTTCGGTCCGAACCGAAGTTTTCCTGAAATTCTAAACGAATTCCACTTCGTTAGAATCAATTCGCCCATCTCTAGTATCAATGCAAAATTACTGATGACACCCTCGCCACTCTTTTGGGGGGCTCTACATGTATCAGCATTTAACAGAATCACCACAATAAAAGAAAAAAATAACTGTTTGCCACAAATAGCACTATCCCAGGAGACTGAATTTGAGATGTATGTAGGGCTGAAATATACAAACACTGGATTTGACACAGAATTCTCCACAAAAAGTGAATAATTTAACTCTTGGCCACAGATTAAAATGCCCCCACCGGTCTGAAGTTGATTGATGTATGTGGCAGAAATAAGCACATGCTGTATTTCACTCCAACAAAACCAGAGGAGAAATCAACCCCAGAATATTAAATTCCCTAGAGAAATGAACAGGTGAAATTTAAATGTATATATGGGGGAAAAAACACACTCTATTTGACTTCAAATGGACCACTAACAGGCTTGAGAGATCCCTGGTTATGAAATTTCCTACTGAAAGAACAGGTGGAATTTAAATGTATAGATGGCGGACAAAAAAACACACTGTATTTGACTCCAAGTACAACACTAACAGGATTGAGTGGATTCCCAGAATCTGAAATTCCCTAATAGCACAGGTGAAATTTAAATGATAGCAGACAAAAAAGCGGTCTGTATTTCGATCCCAGTACAACGGTCACACAGGATTGAGTGGATTACTTGAATCTGAAATTCCCTAATACAACAGGAGAAATTGAAATAATGGCGCAGAAAAAGCTGTCAGTATTTCTATCCCAATACAACACTATCAGGGTTGAGTGGATTACTTGAATTAAAAATTCCTTAATAAAACAGGAGAAATTGAAATAATGGCTAGAAAAAGCGGTTTGTATTTCTATCCCAATACAACACTATCAGGAGTGAGTGGATTACTTGAATTTATAATTCCATAATACAACAGGAGAAATTGAAATAATGGCGCAGAAAAAGCGGTCTATATTTCCATCCCAATACAACACTATCAGGATTGAGTGGATTACTTGAATTTAAAATTCCCTAATATAAAAGGAGAAATTGAAATAATGGTGCAGAAAAAGCGGTCTGTATTTCTATCCTAATACAACACTATCAGGATTGAGTAGATTACTTGAATTTAAAATTCCTTAAAACAACAGGAGAAATTGAAATAATGGCGCAGAAAAAGCAGTCTGTATTTCTATCCCAATACAACACTATCAGGATTAAGTGGATTACTTGAATTTAAAATTCCCTATTACAACAGGAGAAATTGAAATAATGTGCAGCAGCAGCAGGGACGCTGTTATGCCAAGAGACACAACAAAAGGACTGTTAGGAGCGCAGGTGCCGCCCTTACTTATAGTGCTGTGACGTCACAGAATCCCGCCGGTCTCTGACTGGCTTCATGTCTGCACATGTCATTGAGGGTCCTCCTTTCTTCCTCCCAGAGTTCTTTGCCCCATGTAACGCCATGTGATTGCGGCCATTTTACAAAAAGAAGATGCTTCGTTCCCGCAAAGTACCATAAACTTCGGCTTTGTGCAGAACCGAAGATTTCCTAAAGTTCTTAACGAATTCCACTTCGTTAGAATCGATTCGCCCATCTCTAGTTGCCATGTTGAACTTTCAGTGAGAGAGTGTGAGAGTGATAACACAAAATGTAACACACCTGCTCCCAATACACACCTGAGATCTTGTAACACCAACGAGTCACATGACACCATGGGGAAAAATGGCAAATTGGGCAAAATTTTTCCATTTTCACTTAGGGTTTAACTCAATTTTGTTGCTAATGGTTTAGTTATTGATGGCTGTGTGTTCTCTAGAAGGCACAACAAATATACACTGTTATACAATCTGTACACTGGCTACTTTACATCAAAGTGTTATATATTCAGTGTTGTCCCATGAATAGATATAATACAAAATTTACAAAAATTTGAAGGTTGTACTCACTTTTGTGAGATACTGTATATTGTGATCATTTGCCGCTCTGGGATCACAGCAAAGTAGACAGGGACAGTTGTATGTGAGAAATCTAGTTGGGATATACACACCATTATGGACCTTTTCAGCTGTCATCTTACATATGCTCCCCCTCTGCTCAGACCCGTGGGAAGGAGCTCCTCATGCTTTCAAACAATGAATACGTGACAGTGCATCCACATTAGCTTGCTGTTAACTGGGGCAATACTCTGCACAAAATTTGAAATCTTCTAAGGCGAGAAACCACCTTGTCAAATTGACATTTTTTCCTTTATTTTGAGCAATCCATTTAAGTGGGGTATGGTCCATTATCACTGTACACTGTCTCCCCATCAGGTAATACCTTAGAGACTCAATTGCCCACTTCAGAGCCAGGCATTCTCTCTACGATAGCATAGTGCTTTTCCACAGTCGTTAATTTCTTGCTTAAATAAACCACTGGGTGTTCTTCTCCATCAACCAACTCAGACAGGACAGCTCCCAGTCCCATCTTAAAAGCACCTGCCTGTACTACAAATTCTGCCTTGAAATCAGGGACATTTAAAGAGGTTGTTTCACTACAAGGATTGCTTTTTATGTTAAAGATCTTGCAAAAACAAGTGACTTTGCAATATATATACATTAACAGTGTCCTACCTATTCTGAGATATCCCTTCTTTTATGGGCTGCATCAGCTCTTCAGGTCGCAATAGCTAAAGACCTGTTTTATCTGTCCTGATAGGCTGCCAGCACTGGTTGCTATAGCTACAGACCTGGCTTCTACTGCAGCCTAGTGGAAGCCAGTAACCACACCACTGAATTCAAAAAGAAACCAAGAAAACAGGACTGAGGTAAGATGAATCAATGTAGTGAGACAACCCCTTTAATACAGGTCTTTTACAAAGCACATCTTTCAACTTCCGAAAAACTTTCTCCACCTTCCAACTTCCCTTCACCATTGAAGACTTAGACTCTTTATTAATATCTGTAAGAGAAGCTGCAATTGAGGCATAATTTTGCATGAATCTTCTATACTCTCCGGCTATCGCTAAGAAGGTTCTAACTTGCTTTATGGACATCGGTTTAGGTATTGAGGTATGGAGCCTCCTCGAGACCTATGGCGCATTTTTGAGTTTGCGGTCAGGCATGCCTCCCGAATGGAGACGAGGACAGCCTGAACTTTAGCCAGGGGGTATCTTCAGTCTAAGCTGAAAATGACCACGTTGTGCAAATATGCAGCTGCATATTTTCTATAAGGCTGTAGGACAAGATCCATCAATCTCTGGAACGGGGCTGGGGCACCATGGAGGCCAAAAGGAAGAACAAAATATTGAAAATGGGCATCTGGTATTGAAAAGGTCGATTTCTCCCTTACTGCTTTAGTAATTGGCACCTGCCAATAGCTCTTTGTAGAGTGGTGATTTACCTGGCGGACTGCAACATTTCTATTAACTCATCCACTCTTGGCATAGAATGCGTATCAAATTTGGATATTTCATTCAGTTTCCTAAAGTAAATGCAGAACCTTAGGCTGCCGTCTGGTTTGGGAACAAATTATGGAGCTGGGCCAACCACATTGGCCTTTGTGACCTTTCATGTTTTATGACATCCTACCAGGTAGGTCAGAAAAAGTATCTCTATTTTTTCCCAGGAACTGGACTGCCAAAAATGGGTCTGAGATACGGACCTGTGGCAACTCGTTACTACGGACATCCCTAGGTTTACTTCCAGAGCTTCTCTGTCCTTCCAGGGTTTAGGTAAGTTAACATGATAGATCTGGAGTGGTGTTCTTTTCACTGGCTGAAACATCTTATAGTGCACCTCCCCAACTTTTTCCTTGACCTCATAGGGACCTTGTCATTTTGCCAAAATGGTGGATACTAACACCAGTACACAGTCAGCAGGCTGACTAATCCTTACCCTTACGGACCTATTATGTACTCTGGCCTGCATTTCCTGAGCCTGCTGCATATGCTCTTTAACCAACGGTATTACTGCAGTAATCCTAGCCTGCGTTTCCGTGACATGTTCTATGTCACTATGGTGAGCTGTTTGCTCCTGTTCCCAGGTCTCTATTGCTATTTCCAACAGACCTCTGGGATGTCTACCGTATAACTACTCAGACAGGGAAAAACCAGTGGAAGCCTGCGGCAAAAGACAGTCTCAGTCTTTCCCATCCTTGTCTATCACCCAACTAGGACCTCCAATGGGAAACTGTTCCCTTTGGTACCAACATCACGTCATTTACAGTATTACATATCTTATTTACATTTTGTTTTTATACACGTTGGCCTGCTTATTTTTCCAGATGTTCCAAAACAATGGAAAATCATGGCTTACTATCATGTGGTGAATTAAGTACTATACCATGCCAACTTCATGGCTCACAGACCCACATGGTGTCTCCACTGTGACTATGGCCGTTGGATAATCCTTAGTGTCCCCATGTATGCAGACCACCCCATGCAACAGGACTGAAGTCTGTCAGAGTCCATCAGACTGGCATGGACTAACATCATAAGACTCCCAGAGTCCATCAGTGCCATCACAGAGTGGCCTCCTATGCAAACTGGACACACTTGCCATTCACTGATATTGTCCAGTTGGGCAACATAGGCAGGTTTGGCAAAGTAAGACCTGTGCCTCCCAAAGTCACACTCCATGGGCTTGAAAACATAGGGGAAATTTGCCCCACATGTCCCGTCCGGGGCAGTGCCGCAGATACCGGGCCCTCGAAAACCTAGTAATCAAGTCCTTCTTTGTTCTTGGCATCCATTTTCCTGGACACTCTTGAAATGTGCCACTCTCTCCCCCTTAATAGAAGGAATGATCTTACCGATTGACGGTCTCTTCTGTTCCCAGGGGCTGAAAGTCTTTGGGGAAAGCCCTCATGTGTAATTTCTCCAAACGCCCCCCCAAGTTTCCCACCTTTTTTGGGTCTGTTTTTAAAAACAGGCAGCACTGAAACCTATCATAGGACATGGACAAATCAGTCGCATGCAACCCGTTCCACGATTTGGGCCAGCATGAGCTCCACCGGTTGCAGCTACTTGCTGTTATGGTGGAAAAGGTCTTATATCTGCAACCTCGCTGGTTTTTAGGGGTTGTACTCCTAGGTGGAGACTCTCCGCCCAAACGCCAAGGAACGCCCAAATCAGTGAGGGTTTTTTTTTTCGCCTATATACACCCTTTGGCTTTGGCTCCCCAGGTCAAAGTACGCCTTTTAGGGTTCCCCTATCCAGGCTAGGACTGGCCAATAGGGGAATAGGCCTTGAGCATAGTACACATGGAAATGTTTTTTAACAAAGAGACAAAAAGCAAGAGGCAGAATATAGGAGGCAGGTACATTCATTTACAGAAACTGTGGTGTGGGCCCCTGAAATAAATTCCACCGATGGGCCAAAAACAGCTCAGCCAGTGGGCCTCTAGAATAAACCCTACCTGTGGGAATTAGGCACCCCAGGCTGACACTGCCCCATCAGAAAGAGGGCAAGCACGTCTGCCCACTGGTCTTGTAGTAGCTGCTACCTCTCGGCGATCCCCTCAAAAGTGCCCAGGTAGGCTTTAATGTCGTCCTCGGAAGTTATCTTCCCTCGTGTATTTAATGTTTTGGAAAAATGCCAAGGGACCTGCACGGTGTTGGGCAAATAGCTCAACACCGCTTGGGGCGGGTTGTTTCTGACATTTTTACCAGAACATGATTTTAGGGGGCCGTAAAAGGTTTTTTTGAAGACCTTAACTGTCCTCCTGGTCCCCCCTTAGACAAAGGAAGAGGTAGTGGTCCTGCTGCTAAGTTGTTGCCCTCCTACAGCTTTCTTCATCTCCTGGTGTACTGGCCTGTCTCCTGGTATCTGCTCTATGCTATGGACACAGCTAACCTTCAAGCCACAGCTCACATTGATGTGCCATCCTGGATGAGGTGCACTACCTGAGCAATTTCTGTGAGTTGTAGACATCATCTCATACTACCACTCTGGAGAGCAATGACAAAACTCCAAAACAACAGCCAAAAAGAATGAGAACAGAGAACTGGTCTGTGGTCACCACTTGCAGAACCACTCCTTTATAGGGGTTCTCTTGCTAATTGCCTATCATTTCTACCTGTTGTCTGTTCCATTTGCAAGACAGCAGGAGAAAACTGATCACAATCGTGTTGATTCTAACGGACAGGTTGATTTTAAAAAAGGGGCAATTTACTTGGAGTTACATTGTGTTTTTTAAAGTTTTCCCCTTTTATTTTTTTGACAATATAATTTTAAAAATTTATTATATATATAAAAATATATTATATATATTTATTCCCAAAGAAAAAGGTTTAAACAATGTATTGAATTTTACCCTAAATAGACCTTCCCCGTTTTGGGTATTTGTTTACAAAAAAATTTAAAAAATTTTCCAAAGCCAGAATAATGAGAGAGAAAAATTTTAAGGCTTTTTTATTACTTTTTGAAAATTTAAAATTTTTACATACAGTGGGGATTACTACCTTTAAACAATTTTGGGACACCCCATATTTTTGATGTATGTCTTTGGAAGCTTCTAATATTTTTATTTAGCAACATCTGAGTTAGAGATTAGTGTGGATGTATTTTTTTTCACCCCCAAAAAACCCTTTGCTTCTGTGTGTAACATCTTTGAGAAATTTAGGGGAAATCATCAATTTTCGGAAAAAAATTGTGGACTTGTACAGTTGGTCTCCTTGGGTGAAATTTTTCCAGTTTCCCGAAGGTGCCTCGTACATCGTAAAAACAATTATTTAAAAATACAAACAAGATGGGAATGTCCAAAATCATATGCTCGGAGGAGACTGTTTTTTCTCAGAAGAACATGCTTTGGCCAACTGTCTATATAAACCCCAAGAAAAAAAAGCAAAAGCCTTTTAAGATGCTGGTGGAAGCGGGAAGATTGTGCATTACCCCAGTGAAATGACTACTGTATAAAAGGGCTGAAAGGCCACTCTGCCCGGAGAAGCCTTACTCCAAAAGAAACTAAAATTGGCTGTTTGGCCTAAAGATCATCATTACATTTGGAGGAAAAAAGGGAAGCTTTTGGGGCTTAAAAACCCATCAACCGGGGGGGGCACATCAGAGGGGGTTGTTTTGCTTAAGGAGGGTGTAACTTCACAAATAGTGACATAAGAGCAAAGAAGATTAAGTGGCAAAAACTGAAGCAAACAACTCAAGCTCAACCCGAAAGTTAAAAACTTGGGGGGAATGGGGCTTCCCCAAATGGACAATGACCCCAAAGCTATGCCAAAAGCTTACAAAAATGGCTTAAGCATGACCCAAGCAATGTTTTTGTGGCCCTCACAAAGCCCCGATCTCAACCTATTTAAAAATTTATGGGCAAAGCTGAAAAAGCAGGTGTGAGCAAGACGATCTACAAACATGGCTCAGTGACACCAGTTCTGTCAGGAGGAATGGGTCAAAATTCCTACCAACTATTATGAGAAGATTATGGAAGGATATCCAAAATTTTTGTCCCAATTCATACAGAATAAGGCCAATGCTACCAAATACTATGTCACGGTTCACGCCGCGGTCCCTGCTTTGGACCACTAGCGTGCCTGTGTCTCCCGTGTCCCGGCCACTGCTGCGGCATCCTCTGGTGTCGCTGGCTCTTGTCACTTACCTGTCCCGATTCCTGGCAGTCCTGCAGCTGTTCCTGAGTTACCACTGCTTCCTCCAGCTCCCTGATGTCCTGTGCGCACACGTGCTCCCTCTAGGGGCACGTGCGCAGCACTGCACTACATTTGAAGAGTCAGTTTTCCTTTGTCCATCTCAGTGACCTGTAACCTCTGCTTTCATAAGGAACCTCCTCCCTGTACCCCTGGTCAGTTTGTTGTTGTGTTTCTCCTGCATAGAGCCTGATCCCTTGGCAGCTGCATTGCTGCCGTATCCTGTACATTTATCCTGTACGTTTACCAGTTCCTGCTGAACTCCTGCCGTTGCACCTGTCTGCTAATCACCTGTTGATACTTGACATCATAACAAGTCTGCTAAAATCCTGGGACTGTGCAATATGTTTACCGGCTACACCTGCGGTGCCCTGTTCTCCGTTCCAGCATCGGCTATCCAGACCTGTACTTCGGCTACCCACTGCGAGTGTTACCATCTGCGCCCGCGGTGGGCCTAGAGGATCCGCCATACCCGGACGTTTCTAGCCATCCCGGTTGGAAAACGTTACATACTAATTAAATGTGTGTAAACTTTTGACTTTGCAGAAAGTAATAAAAATGCCTTAAAAAATCTCTCTATCTCATTATTCTGGCATTTGGCAAATATAAATAATTTTGGTAATCCTAATTGACTGAAAACAGGTAAGGATTATTCTGATTTCAGAGCTGCACCAGTATTCTGATTTCCTTTCAGCCCAAAAACTGGCACATCCCTGTTTTATAGATGAATGAGCAGGCACAGTCCAAAAATAGGTGCATTTGACGACACCCACGGCACTTTGTAATGCGCCCAAGATGTGAGGGCGTTCTGGGGGCATGTCTCACCACGTCCGTATGATTCTACACATTTCTGACTGGAGAATGGCAAAAGTAGGTGCATTACTACTGGAACAGCCAGATTAAGTTAAAAGTGGTCTTACATGAGCCTGAGTTGTTGCAGTGGAACTAGAATGCGCCAAATCTATGAGCCGCAGTAGAACAGGTTCATACATTCTTGCACATTCTACACTGCTTTAAAGCTATTTAGAACTAGCCTCTTTTCACCTAGATCAAACATGTAGCCCTAGAAGTTTGGAAATTTGAACTGGGCTTTAATGGATGTAAATGGGTCTGGAAGAATCAAAGAAAAAGGGGTATAAGAGATCAAGAAATTGAAGGAATTGTCAAGTTTGTTGGAGGACGCCTAATGATTTGAGGTTGTTTCACAGCCAAAGGCATTGGATACTTGTCCAGGATTGATGGTGGCCTCAATTTTGAGCTATATGTGAGTGTCCTACAAGATGAGTTACTTTGTACACTAGAGTACTATGGGTATGTAAATGATGACATAGTGTTCCAGTAGGACATCGACCCAAAGCATATGTCAAGATTGGCGAAGAAATGGTTCAATTACAATGAAGTAAAGTTGCTGAATTGGCCTCCACACTCCTCAGACCTCAACTCAATCAAACACGTGTGGGTAGAGTGGAAGAAAAAGCTGCGTTCATACCCAAATGAGTCGACCAGTATGCACTAACATTGGGAAAGCCAAGGGTTTTGGCACCTTCAGACACCAAACTATACATCTGAAGTTCCCTGTAGCTTGCCCAGCCTATGCGCTAAGGAGAAACCCTGTAAGGCCAGAAACCCGCGTGGATGTATGGATTTCTATACAGTTGCTGATTTAGGAACAAATATACAGCCATCTATGTGCCATATGTTGAATGTCAGTGTTTACTTACTAAGTAGCATCTATAGGGAGTTATTTTTATATTATACCAGCCAAGCATGCATATTACATCACTATTTAATCTCTGTTCTGCCCTCTTCTAAAATGTCAGTACAGCTCAACACCTTCTTAAGAAACATGCCTCCTCATAGGACTTTACCATAAGCCACTAACTTTCATATTCCTGCCCTTTCTTTCCTTTAGGTGTTTCTTTTGACTTCCCCTTGCATACTAAATCTCATAATTTGCTACTTTATTAGACATCAGTTTGAGATATTTAGGGTATGTCCCCACGGCAAGGGTTTGCGACCGGTTTTTCAGACGGTTTGCGGTTTTGCAAACTGTCTGAAAAACCGTCCGCAAACTAACACAACAGGCTTCTACGGAAAACCCGTGCAGCAGTCCCAACTGCACGTGTTTTCAGCCCGGCAGTTTTTCAAACAGCCGGCCGCCCGAAAAACATTCTACATACACATGCACATTTCTCATCGCGGAGAAAAGCCGCCCCCCGCAGCCGTGGGGACGGCACACAAATCGGACAAATACTGGTCGGATAAACCGACCGGGATTTTTCCATTGCCGTGTAAACAGCCCTTTAGGCAGTGTTCACACGGCTTATTTTGGGACAGATTTCAGCCCGTATTTCACTCCGTACTGCGCGAATTACGGATGAAATCCGTCCCAGTCATTATGGTTATCCACAGTTCTCATAGAGAACTATGGATTCCGTCTCCTCTCCCCGCTCGAGAAAAACGGCGAGCAGGGAGAAAGGGAAATGTCAATCATCATGGCGGTATATGCGCTGTGGATAATGAATGTCTATGGTGCCGGTGAACTAAATCCGTCACGCAATTATGCTGTGAATAAGCCACGTGAACATAGCCTTAGCTTGTCTGCTCTGACCACGCACCTTAGGTCCTCAACTCTTCCCCCAGTACAACTCCATAATGGGATCTGTGAGTTACCCTCTTTGCAGGATTGCCTTTATTTTCCTTTATTTAACAATTGAACAGGAGCGTGCACCACACTTTTACTTTTGACTGGAGCTCCTCGGAAGTCAGTCACTACCGTCTCTGGCTTTTGACACAACTTGTGGGACGGGAGTCTCCCTCTCTGTCCACACTCTGTATCCACATTCTTGTGTCTTCCACTCAGCTTCCAGCTGTGTAAGCTTAAACTGCACAGTGTGGAAATGGAATAGTAAACATGGCTACCTTTACAACCATGGAGTCTCCCTTCTACAACACCACCATCTCCTCTCACAGGGACTTACTGACTGACTCCTTTTTCCCTGCTTCTTTTTCACTTCTGGAAAGTCTCTCCCTTTTTCCAGGTCTCTCGGCTCTGGTCACCTCTAGGGCCTTATGTATGAAAATTGACTTTCTTTGTTGCCCAGAGCAACCAATCAAAGCTCCCCTTTCATTTCATATAGTGCTCTGAAAAAATGGGGAGTTCTTAATGGTTGCTATGGTCAACAAAGAAAGTCTTAGACCTAGACAGTTTTCATACATGTGGCCCCTAGTGTTTAAACTTCTAACTGTGGGGGCTTCTCCTACAATAACTTCAAGGGGACATAACTGGAACTAGACTAGAATATTTCCGCAGCTCTTAGATTCATCCTAGCCTGCTGAGGATGGCTCCTGCAGTGTAAGTTTGCGAGCCTGTGTTTGTACAGTTTATGTGTACTGTATGTATGCAATTTGTTAGAGTTTGTTTGCCTACATATGGATTTGTGCTAAGGTAATTGTATATATTTGAATACATGCAGGGCCGGGACGAGGGGTAGGCTAAGGTAGGTGACCGCCTAGGGCTCCACTTCATGAATGAAGGGGGTGCAAAGAGGTATTGAATGGGCTGAATTTTACATTGGGAGAGAGTGGTGGGGGGCACTACATGTCTTATTTGCCTAGGGCACCAGAATACCTTGTCCCAGCCCTGAATACATGCAGTCATGGACTTTAAGATATGATATAAATTAGTGCAAGGGTTTACGTACAAATTGGGATCTTGCTCCCTTTGTGTGTGATGTTTGCAAAATAATTTTTAAAAACTGCAATAAAAGTGCACTGTGTGAATAGGCCTTTACACTGATGTTTTAATTGTATAAGGCATTAGCCCCTTAACGACAGTGGACGTACTGGTAATTAACATCCCTAACAGTAAACTGGATACATGGAACAACTTAGTGAAGAAAATTTGGCTGTAAGAGTGACAGAAAGAAATTGAGAGGCTAAAATGCTTCATTCTTTTCAATGGCTAACTGAAAAGATGACAGCTTGCAAGCAGGGGCATAGCTATAGTAGGTGCAGCGGTAACAGCTGCTACGGGGCCCTGCATCCTGAGGGGGCCCAAAAACCCCTTTATCGCATAGGAGATTTGGAGATGGTGTGTTATACAATTATTGAACCCCCAAACCTCAAAAATGGAACGTTTGGGCACTGAATATGAATTAGCAAATCCAAGCACTCTGTATAATATATAACCATATATATGAGAGTTAGGCGTTATGTGAGCCTGCAAATGTTGGCAAATAACAGCTTCTGGGTGTGGGAAAGATGCAGCCAGCAATACCAAACTCCCTAACTATTGATGTCTATAGAGAGGAAAATGCTATCTAACTAACTAACTAAGAGCAGTCTGTATAGTACAGAGAGTAAGCTGGTAATGGCATTCACAAGGCAATACAGTGAAATATATATAACATGGTCATGTGATTTTAGCAGCCAATGAGAGCCCTACACCTCAGCGATGATGTTTTTGACACTTCTCTGTGATCTGCACTGTTTGGATGGCTGCCAAAAGTGCAGAAAGCTGCTGAAAACGAAACAGAAAATGGCATGTCAAACGAGAACTAGAACTTTACTCGAACGAACAGTAAAATGTTCACTTCGGTTCGACTTCTAAAAATTCGAGAAGTTCTACTAGAACTTAACTTTTCTAGTACGGTTCAATCAACACCAATGGGGATGAAGAAACAAAGAGCCAAAACATTATGACCAGCTGTCAAGAAGGGTTTAAAGGTATTTTCCCACTACAAACATTGAATGTCTGATTGGAGTCTAATTACTGGGGTATCCAACAACAGCGGTTCAATGACACCTTTCATGTGGATGAATAGTAGTGACAGAAGCAGCAAAGTGAATGCTTTCATCTCTCCTCATTGACTTTAATACGGACTGCCAAGCACATGCATAGCAAAAGGGTCAATGAGTCACCTTTTCTGATAATTAAGGGGTTCCCAGTGTTAGACTGCCACTGTCAAGCATTGATGTCATTTACTGTAAAAAAAATTCTCTGTTTAATTGTATTGTCTACTGAGGGGGATGATGGTTTAATTGTACTGAGGGTGGGCACTGTATTAATTGAACAATATAAAGGTGGTGAGATTCATTTTCTCTTTTATGTCATTTTATTCTTATGGTATTTCATTATTTGCTTTATGCATACATTTACGCAACATTTAAGACTAAAAATGTTGAGAAAAAATGCTTAATTACCCTGGTGTGATAGTCCATCTGTATGTGACCATACAATAAATGAAATTATATCTGTTTGTATCCTAGTACTGAAGCCGCAGCTCAGATACTTTAAGAGACCCACCTATTGCACGACAACCCGCTTGCCTAGCTTCCATAAGAAAACAGATGAAAATACAGTGGAAAAATACAGACCGGTAGACCAAAGGGGAAGAATGAAGAAGATCCAGCATATTTCTGTCCATTGGAACAAAAAATAAGAAGGATTGTTACAAAGGCATATTGGTTTAATTCTTATTATGGACTATTTTTCAATTGCCATAGAATTGCATATTAGGAAATAAAATGCAGGAATATGTAATACAACACTGGGAATATAGTAGGTGCATACCACTTCCAAAGAACTGTCACAATTTATCTTCATTAGATTTGGTGTAAAGTAATGATATTTGTATACTCAGTTGCTGAAGTGATAATTCAGAGCTGTATCACGACATGAACAATATCCTATACTTAAATGTGTTCCTTTGCTTGAAGTGTCAAGGCTACTCTGTAAAGCAATGCACTTTTATTAGCAATATGGTTTCTCCTGCACACAATAGCAATTTAAATCTATATATAGCACAGAACCTTACAGATATTTTAATTCCTCATGGATATAACTATATTCAGGATTTGTATCCAATGGTTTCTTAATACAGTACCCATACAAACCTATGGGACCATACTATACCCCTGTGTGCCTCTGATTGTAAAAAACAAGGGTTTTTTCATTGTACAACAATCGCTCTGAAAAGAAAATCATACTGCACTCACTCACATGGCATTCATTGGATGTAGTCTCCCTAAAAAAAATTCCAGAGGAGAATGTAGTGCCTGCAGTAAACACGACACTATGGTATAAGAGCCTACGAGTCCACAATTCAGAACTGTGCTGGCATTCATGCAATGCTTATTGGGTCTATGCTGATGCCATTCCCATGTGCATGAACCCTAAAGGTAGACTTCACACAACATATTACGATGCACACAGGTATGAGCTGCAAAACGCGCTGATTGCATTGTTGAAAATATGCCCTTGCAAGCGCATAATTTCAACGCGATTGTGACCCGCAATGGCCTGAAGCAGATATATACCTCCTTTATTTACCTCTTAAAAACAGAGCAGTTTTTTTGGTAGACACATTTGATTTTTCCTCCTTGCCTTCCAAGAGCCATACGTTTTTTTATTTTTCCATCTACATGGAAAAATATTTTTGATTTTTGAAATTTGCACTGCATTGCCACATCGCCACTTTCTGCGACCAATTACTTTTTTGCACTTCCACCTATAGACCTGAGTGAAAGTACGTTTTTGCGGGATGAAGGGTAGTTTTTATTGGTACCATTTTGGTATAGATGTGACTTTTGTGATCACTTTTATTCCAATTTCTAGGGGATCTGTAATGACCAAAAAAAAACACAATTTTGGCATATGGAATTTTTTTCAGCGTACGGAATAAATGATGTTATACTTTAATAGGTTACCTAGTTACATAGTTAGTACAGTTGAAAAAAGACATGTGTCCATCAAGTTTAACTAAAGGTGGGGAAAAAGTGGGTGAAGGGAGGGAGACAAGGATTTTAAGCCCTGCCTCCTCACTGGTTAATGCCCTGAAACCCACAAGGCAAGAACCAATCTGCTCCAGGGGAGACCACATCTCTGACCCTGAAGTCACCACCAGCCAGGATCCAGAATTTTACATAGCCACATACACATTAATATTCTTTTGTTTCAAGTTGGAGTTTTTCGGATGTGGCAATACCAAATATGTGTAATTTTTTTATTATTTTATTTTTTTTATTTGTAAAATGGCAAAAGGGGGTGATCAGACACAGAACTTCTTTTGAAACTGGCCTCTGGCCTTTGTTCAGGCACAGGAACATCAACAAATAAAGGTTCAAACAAAACCCTAGGCCGTTCAGCCTCTAATTACACATATAAAGAGAGACCCTCTCTAACGTCTTACCTGGACCTACCGTCCAGCACTGTACACTCATCGTACACTTTAGGCCAGTGGTCTTCAAACTTTTTAAACAGGGGGCCAATTCACCATCCCTCCGGCCATCGGAGGGCTGGAATATTGTTTAAAAAAAACTATAAACCAATTCCTATGCACACTGCACATACAGTATCTTATTTTGAAGTACAAAAAAAACGAGAATAAATACAATATTTAAAATGAAGAACAAGTAAAGTTAAATCAACAAACTTACCGGTAATTCAATGGTAACTATGGGCCTGCTTTTGGCTAATGAGATGGTCAATGTCCACTTCCATATCTGTCACTGCTAGTTGTAACAAGTGATGCAAGTGTGCATCAGTTAGTCTAGATCTGGTTGGAGATTTCAGATGTTTCATTCTGGAAAAATAAGCAGTTAAATGTCCTCAATAGGCAGCATAGGTCCACAATAGGCAGGGAAATGTCCCCAAGAGGCAGCATAGGTCCCCAATAGGCAGGGAAATTTCCACAAGAGGCAGCATAGGTCCCCAATAGGCAGGTACATGATCTCAATAGGCAGGTACAGGTGCCCAATAGGCAGGTAAATGTCCCCAATAGGCAGCACAGGTCCTCAATAGGCAAGTGCATGTCCCCAATAGGAAGGTACAGGTCCCCAGTAGGCAGCATAGGTCCTCGGTAGGCAGCATAGGTCCCTAATAGGCAGGTAAATGTCGACAAGAGGCAGCACAGGTCCCCAATAGGCAGGTACATGTTCCCAATAGGCAGGTACAGGTCCCCAATGGGCAGGTAAATGTCCCCAATGGGCAGCATAGGTCCCCAATAGGTAGCTACATGTCCCCAGTAATCATGTACAGGTCCCCAATAGGCAGCATAGGTCCCCAATAGGCAGGTACATGTCCCCAATAGGCAGGTAAATTTCCCTAATAGGCAGGTACATGCCCCCAATAGGCGTTAAAAAAAAAAAATAACAGTACTCACCTATGTTCTCCGCTTCTCTGAAGAGGCGCCCGAGGCATCTTCTTCTGGCACAGGTGGCATGACGTCATCAGGCGTGATGACACTCAAGTCGTCTGTGCTGCATACACAGTGCCGCCTCGTCGTTCCACCCATGATTATAGTGCCCGCCAGAATTGAACTGTACTGAAGTTCAATGTCAGCTGGGCCCAGGGGCGGCCGCGAAAGGTAAAACATCTGGCGGGCCGGAAAAACCTCCTCGGCGGGCCGCAGTTTGTGGACCTCTGCTTTAGGCGTCTATACCTACCTACCTAAAGGGGCTATATCTTCAGGGGTCTACCTAACTACTGATGGCCTCTATACCTACTTACAGGAGCTCTATGTAACTACCTATCTACAGGAGGTCTATATACCTACCTACAGGAGTCTAAATACCTACCGAGGGCGCACATACAGTCAGAAACATGTCACAGAGCTCAGGTCCCACTGGGATGCTAGTAAATATACATACAGAGAGTCTACCTGCCTACAGGTACTCTATATACCAACCTACCTACATACATGGGGTGTATCCTTACCTACAGAGAGTCTATCTACCTATAGGGGTCATGTATACCTACAGGTGTTCTATTTAGCTACCTACAGAGAGTTTACATGCCAACCTTCAGAGGGTCTGTATACCTACAGGTGACCTACCTACCAACAGGTACTCTATATACCCACCTACCGATAGGGGGTCTACCTTTCTACAGATGGCCTATATACTGGGGTTACATATATTTACCTACAGGAGTCTACATACAGTATCTCATGAAAGTGAGTACACCCCTTATATTTTTTATAAATATTCTATTCTATTTTTTTATAGGACAACACTGAAGATATGACACTTTGATAAAATGTAAAGCAGTCAGTGTACACCTTGTATAACAGTGTAAAATTGGTGTCCCCTTAAAATAACTTAACACACAGCTATCAATGTCTAAACCGCTGGCAACAAAAGCGATTAAACCCGTAAGTGAAAATGGAAAAAATGTGCCCAATTTGCCATTTTCCCTCCATGGTGTCATGTGACTCGCTAGTGTTACAAGGTCTCAGATATAAATGGGGAACAGGTGTGTTAAATTTGGTGTTATCGCTCTCATACTCTCTCACCTCTCTGCACTCCTGTTTTCCTGTGTGTGGCTGCCTGCTGATGCACGCGTCCCCACTCCTGGAGAGCGCACAGTAAAATTTAAAGAGGCAGCATGCCAATAAATGGCTAATTGCCGAACGCTGACCCTATATCTTGTATCATTGCCACACTTCCCTTTTGGATCTATAGTGCCCTTTTACTTTAGAGAAAGCATTCCAAGTGTTCCTGATCTGCCGTGTATCTGACCCTTTGTCTTAGTTAATTGACCACGTTTGTCTGCCGCCTGCCCTGACATGTCCCCAACCACGAGTTTGCCTGCCAATTCTGTACTTCGCTGCACTTCAGCTACCACTGCAAGCAAGCTGCATCACAGGTAGCGACCTGGTTATCTCCCGCTGCAGCAAACCCAACCTGCATTGTGCCGAGTTCTGGTGAAAACTGGGCTATTTAGATTCCGTTCTCTGGCGTGGCTTACACCACCGTTCATTGCGGTCCAGAGGATTCACACTCTCTACCCAGCCACTCCAGTTAGATCTAGCCACGGATCCTGCCATCAGGGCCGTTCCTAGGGGCGGGCAGGGCAGGCGACCGCCCGGGGCGCCGAGGCTCCGCCCGCCCTGCCCTTCCGGAGGAACGCCCCTGACTCTGCGTGGCTGTTATGCGCAGAGCCAGCAGCTGTCACTACAGGGGAGGAGGCGGGACGGATCGTTCCCATCCTGGCTTTCACCGCGCCCCCTGTGACGCTTCGTCCCCTCGGCGGCAGAGGCAGCTCTGCCGCCGAGGAGACCCCTGGAGTTTGCGTGCAGCGTAAGCAGCGTGATGACGTCCCGCTGCTTACAACCGCTCCGCAGCTCCCGGAGCTGGACGTGCGGACCGAGGTCTGGTAAGTAATTTTTTTGTTATTTTATAATTACTTACAGGGGGCGGGGGCATCACTGGCTACAGGGGGGCATCACTGGCTACAAGGGCATCACTGGCTACAAGGGGGGCATCACTGGCTACAAGGGAGGCATCACTGGCTACAGGGGATGGCTACGGGGGACATCACTGGCTACAAGGGGGGCATCACTGGCTACAAGGGGGGCATCTTATTGGCTACAAGGGGGCTTTGTACTGGCTACAGGGGCATCACTGGTTTACAAGGGGGGCGTCACTGGCTACAAGGTCGGGAAATCACTGGCTACAAGGGGGCCATCACTGGCTACAGGGGCATCACTGGCTACAGGGGGGGCATCACGGGCTACAAGGGGGACATCACTGGCTACAGGGGGGCATCACTGGCTACACCGGCATCTACTGGCTACGGGGGGCATCTACTGGCTACGGGGGGCATCACTGGCTACAAGGGGCATCACTGGCTACAGGGGGCATCACGGGTTACAAGGGGGGCATCACTGGCTACAGGGGGGCATCACTGGCTACACGGGGAGCATTACTGGCTACAGGGGGGGCATCACTGGCTACAAGGGGGGGCATCACTGGCTACGGGGGGGGCATCACTGGCTACAAGGGGGGCATCACTGGTTACAGGGGCATCACCGGCTACAAGGGGGGCAATCACTGGCTACAGGGGGCATCACTGGCTACAGGGGGGCATCACTGGCTACAGAGGGGCATCACTGGCTACAAGGGGTGCATCACTGGCTACGGGGGGCATCACTGGCTAAAAGGGGGCATCACTGGCTACAAGGGGGGAATCACTGGATACAAGGGGAGCATCACTGGCTACAGGAGGGGCATCACTGGCTACAAGGGGGACATCACTGGCTACAGGGGGGGGATAACTGTCTACAGGGGGCATCACTGGCTACAAGGGGGTATCACTGGCTACAGGGGCGGGCATCACTGGCTAAAAGGGGGGACATCACTGGCTACAGGGGGGGCATCACTGGCTACAAGGGGGCATACACTGGCTACAAGGGGGCATCACAGGCTACAGGGGCATCACTGGCTACAGGGGGAAATCACACGGGGGCCTTAAAGGGGGGCAGCACTGGCTACAGGGGGCAGCACTGGCTACAAGGGGGAATCACTGGCTACAGGGGCATCACTGGCTACAAAGGGGTGCATCACTGGCTAAAAGGGGGCCATCACTGGCTACGGGGGGCATCACTGGCAAACAGGGGGGCATCACTGGCTACAAGGGGGGCATCACGGGCTACAAGGGGACATCACTGGCTACAGGGGGCATCACTGGCTAAAAAGGGGGGCATCACGGGCTACCAGGGGGCATCCCGGGCCCTACAGGGGAGTATCACTGGCTACGGGGGGCATCCCTGGCTACAAGGGGGGGGGGCATAAACTGGCTACAAGGGGGGCATCACTGGCTACAAGGGGGCATCAACTGGCTACAGGGGGTATCACTGGCTACAGGGGGCATCAACTGGCTACAGGGAGCTACTATGTGGCTACACGGGGCATATTCAGGCTACCATATAGGGTGCTATAGATGGGGAGTTTGTATAGAGTTAGGAATTGGTAGAAAAAGTTGATAAAAATTTAGGAGTCTTAGATATTTGTTTTGTAAATTTTACAGTGAAGTGTTGGGAGTAGTCGTCATGGCGTCTGGGACAGATGGAAAAGAAGAAGAAGAGAAAGAGAACAACTCTTCAGAGAGGTCTTCTGTGAGTCACTAGATATAACTTTACTATAATTATTTATATGCCTGCAGAGCCTGTGTACACTGGTATCCATCATTGTATGGTCACTGTACGCCGGTTATATTGGTTGAAATATAATAGTTTGTATTCAGTAGTTGTCACTTTGTATTATTCAGTCACTATATGGTGGTGATATATGGTCATGGTGTGGTGGTATTATTCGGTCACTGTGTGTTGGTGATATGTGGTCTTGGGATTCTGGTTGGTGTAGCGGTGTTATTTGGTAACTGTAGGACTATTATTTAGTAGTTTTATATGTAGCAGATTGTGGTAAAGCTTTTTGTATATTTTGGCTTTGGTTTATGGTGATGCACTGTGGCGCCATATGTTACAGGGCGAGGAGGGGGGGCCTGGGTGAAATTTAGCCTAGGAACGGCCCTGCCTGCCATGATGCGCCAGCCGAAAGTTCAAGACATTACGACCGTTGTAGCCCAGCAGTCACAACAGATTGCCCAGCAGGCACAACAAATTAACCAGCTGACCACCATGATTCATTAACTCCTTGCTGTTCAGCAACCACCATTACCATCAGCTACAACTTCTCCAACTACGAACTGTGACATTTGTCGGTATAGCTACAGACCTGTTCAATCTCTCTTGATAGGTTGTCAGCACTGATCGCTATAGCTACAGCCCAGGCTTCTACTGCAGCCTAGTAGCAGCCAGTAAACATACCCCTGAATTCAAAATGAAACCAAGAAAACTGGACTGAGGTAAGATGAATCAATGTAGTGAGACAACCCCCTTATGCTCTCTCACGTGCCTCTGATGTCGCTGATCTAGAATCTGCACCTTGGTATATCATTCCTCCTGAATTTCTGATTATGTCAGAGCCCCTTGACCTCCAACACGTTCCTCTGGGGGAAACTTTCATACCTCCTGTACTAAGGAAAAGAGTCTTGAAGTGCAGTCATTGCTCTTTGCTGGCCGGGCATCCTGGAGTTCATAAATCCTTCATTCTCATCTCTCATCATTACTGATGGCCTAGTCTAGGTCATAGTGTCAAGACTTTGTTCTTTCTTGTGCTACATGTGCCTGCAATAAGACTCCATGTCACAAAACTGTTGGCCTTTTGCAATCCTTGCCCTTCCAAGGTGTCCTTGGACCCATATATTCATGGACTTTATTACTGACCTAAAATCTTCCTTGAACAACACCATCATCTAGGTGGTTATGGACCCGTACCCTCTCAGCAGTATCCCTGCCGAGTGCGGGTGGTGCCACGTCCTGCATGGCAGGCCATGGACACACTCATGCTTCTGGTTGATACTCACCTCTCTGTACTCCTGCTTCCCTGCACGTCTCTGCCTGCTGATGTGCACCTCATAGCTCCTTAGGGCGCGTGCACCAACTCAGTGAAGTTTAGGGGCAAGAGCAGTGGGAATTGACTAATTACTGGATATTGACCCTATATCTTGTATCACTTCCTGCACTTCTTTGCCAGATCTATAGTGCCCTCTGCCTTTAGATAAAGTGTACCAAGTGTTCCTAATTTGCCGTGAATCTGACCCTTTGCCTTTGTTCACTGACGTTTGTCTGACCTTGACCTGTTTGTTCCCGACCACAAATTTGTCTGCCGATTCTGTACCTCGCTGCACCTTATCTGCCTCCGCAAGCAAATAACATCAGATGTAGCGACCTGGTAGTCTCCTGCTGCAGCCACTACAGATCCATTTAGAACAGGCCGTGTCATGGTTGACCAAAGAAGTTGAGTGCATGTGATCAACATCATATCCAGAGATTGTCTTTTAAAAATAGATATTTGAATGAAGCCAGCATTGTTGCAGAGATTACAGGGGTGAGGGGTCAGCCAGTCAGTACTCAGACCATATGCAGCACACTGTATCAAATTGGTCTGCATGGCTGTTGTCCCAGAAGGATGCCAGTCTGCTGAAGACAATCAGACTAAGGAAAAGAATTACTGGAACAATATACTGTGGACTGATGATTACAAGATAAACACAAATGGTATCTATTGTGTGTGTTGATAACAAGTTGATGAGTAAATACACAAGTGTGTCTTACCTACAGTAAAGAATAGTGGTGTGAGTGTGATGGTTTGTGTATGCATTAGTGCTGCCAGCTGTGGGAGCTACAGTTCATTGAGGGAACCATGAATTCCAACATTAAAGCATAGCATGCTCCCCTCCTTTCAAGAACTTGGCCACAGGGCAGTATTTCAACATGATAACAACCCCAAACACACTTCCAAGATGACCATTGCCTTGCTAAAGAAAATGAGGGCAAAAGTGCTGGACTGGCCAAGCATGTCTCCTGACCTAAACCCTATTTTGGGGCATCTGTGGGGTATCCTCAAATTGAAGGTGGAGGAGCATCAGGTCTCTAACATAAAGCAGCTCTGTGTTGTCATCATTAGAGATGGGCGAATTTCTCGAAATTCTGTTCGCTCACTTCGCCGAATTTCCCGACAAAAAATAACTTCGTTCTGAATTACTTCGGGACGAATCACGTTAAAAAACAGCTATTTCCAGGCTACACAGAGCCTGTAGGGTGCTGTAGAATGTTGTTCCATGCTTAAATATGCAGAGGGAGCTTGGTTTGGGCTTCATACAATGTTGTGTTTTAGTATGACACACACATGACTGCCGCCGCTCTTAGAATCGCTTCACTATAAAATTCCCTGGGCACTTAAGAGGGCAAAACTGACCAAAAAACTGAAGCGGGAATGTTGCCTGATAAAGTCATGCCAAAGAAAGCTGGAAAAAACAAGCTGAGAGCTCAGGTGGCAATATTAGTGACAGAGTGTGGAGGTGACGGTGGCAGCCACAGCAGCATGAGGTCAGACAGTGGCACAATGACATTCTGGAGGTGGCACAAACAGAAGTAGGACACAGAGTGGCACAATGACACAGTATGGAGGTCAGGGCAGCAGCAGCATGAGGACAGAGAGTGGCACAATGACATTCTGGAGGTAGCAAAAACAGGCGTAGGCCACAGAGTGGCACAATGACTGAGAGTGGAGGTGATAGTGGCAGCAGCATGAGGTCAGACAGTGGCACAATGACATTCTGGAGGTGGCAAAAACAGGAATAGGCCACAGAGTGGCACAATGACACAGTGTCTAGGTCACGGCAGCAGCCACAGCAGCAGCATGAGGTCAGACAGTGGCACAATGACATTCTGGAGGTGGCAAAAACAGGAGTAGGCCACAGAGTGGCACAATGACAGAGAGTGGAGGTGACGGCGGCAGGAGCAACAGCATGAGGTCAGAGAGTGGCACAATGACACATTGTGGAGGTCACGGCAGCAGCCACAGCAGCAGCATGAGGTCAGACAGTGGCACAATGACAGAGTGTGGATGTGGGTGTCAATACCAGTCCCTTGTAAAAAGGGTTGGTGGCAGATGTAGAAACTGTCAGCAGATGTGTGTCATCAGGCGGGTGGCGGCATCAGAATAGTGGCTGAGGCAGGTAGTTTGAACCCAGACTCATTTCTCACAGTTTGGGTGAGGCGTCATGGCTGATGTAGTCTGACGCCTAAGGCATTGGTGTGTGGAAATACTGGCCGATCCACGCCTGATTCATCTTGACAAAGGTCAGTCATTCCACATTTCCCGTGGACAAGCGGGTTCTGCTTGGGGTAACGATGGCCCCGCCGCACTGAACACCCGCTCTGATGCCACACTACTGGCCGTGTGGGATAGTGGGACAGTCTCCCTGTGTTCTCCAAGTAAAATCCCATGCATGACAGTTGTGAAATATTTCTTTGTATTCTACTGTTTGGCCACAAGATGTCGCTATGTCCAGTTTCCAGTATATGCAAATGAGGGACATGGTATAAGACAGGCACATGGCACCAGCCATTTTAGAAGCTGCTGAGATTCAGAGGAGAACAGACTGAGACAGAGACTGAGCTAAAAAGGAAGCAGGATTCACAGTTTGTTCCAGAGACAGGGAAGAGCCTGACTGCCAAACAGTTGCCATCGCAAGAGAGAGAGTAATCCTGACAAGAAGGACAAGCTGCCAAGATAGAGAGGACTGTCCTGCAGCCCGACCATCCACATTCATCCATCAAGGATCTGCACTTGAGACAGGGATTGCCGGCCATCTTTAAGTACCATCACGATGCTGCACGCCAACAGCTCAGACTGTGAGAAGGCCTGAAATTAGTTTAGATAGTTTAGGCTCAGTTACAGCAAAGGAGTGGTTCCCAAATTCATCCTCCTGTTCAAGACTTGGAGGTTTGAAATTACACAGTTAGCTACTTGAACCCGGTTCCTCTGTGGAGGGAAAGTTTGTGTCACATGTGTGTTTGGAGGGAAGTGGGTAAAACCATTAAAGCTCTGTGTAATCTGCTGAGCTGCAAGCCACGAGCCCCTGCAACTGCCACACACACAATTGTTTCCCGTTGGAGATTACTGGCATTAAGAAGGTAAGGGGTTATCGGCCTTTCGAACCCCATGTTTAGGTAAAGTTACCGGGCATCCAGAGAGTACACTTCTGGCGGCGCGCTGTGCAGCACAGGGGCCCAGGATACGTATTGTAAATTTGTGTTTGGGGATCTGTTTCACCATCTTTTTCCAGAAAATTTCATATAGCAACCCTTGTTGAGCTGGTGTTTGGTAGTCAATGTTCTTGTCCGTGACTTCGCAGTATTCTCCGTAAAACCTGTACTTCCGCTTACAACTTGGCATAGTCGGATGCAGGATAACAGCGAGATCGTTATGACGGAGCTGGCGGGAGATCTTCCCCGTCTCAAATGGCGCCGGCCCCAGAAGCCAGCATCAGGGTGCCCCTACAGAACCGCCCAATGAGTTATGTCCTCTTTAGTGGCCACTAATTGCAATCCCTCCCCAAATTTTGACGGGAAAAACATGACACTGCAGGACTGGACAAAAGGGTGCATAGCGCAGTTAAAATAAATAACTTAGCACCGGAACTGGGGGCAGAGATAGCCCTGGGCCTTGGAGGGGGACGTTATACGGACAGTAATGTGCGACCCGAGTCTGAATAGGGACACGCGGAGAAAATATATTCTCGCTGAAGGAAGGGACACCAAGGGGGGTGGTACCAAAGTGGTTCACCTGCGAAGTTACTTCTATAACCGACCGCAAAGAGAGGGTGAGACCCTCAAGCAGTACTCTACTGCCCAGCATTAAACAATGAAAGAGAAATAGGCGGCGTAACCCAGTTCTCAATGGGGCCTCCCTACAATAAGATACCTACCAAAGAACCATTTCATAGTGGGACTGTCCAATAAATCCTAACGGTGACAAATAGCAGGAGCTGCCCCTAATGACGGCTGACCTGACGTTTTTACAGTGTCAACTTAATCCGCTGTAAGAAGGGAAAAGGGAACCCAATCCCATAATGTTAAAGGCCCTTGAGATAGTGCCCAAGCAACAAGAAGAGGGGGACTGCAGAGTTCATAACAGAGTATGGTCCAGGCTTTTACAGCAAGTGGAGAACTTCGGCTTGAGGTACCCAGATGAAGGCAGAACAGCCACAAGCACCAGAATGACTTTGGCTTCCCGCAGCACCCCTTTCAGAGCAACTCCCCAGCAGGGTCCTGCCGCAAGGAAGGTCCACCAGGTGTGCAGAGGACTATGGCCCCTGCTGGGCTTGCCAACAGTATGGCCACACCCAAGATTGTCATAACGTGTAAGGGGTGGAGCCGGGGTTAAACTAGTAGCTGGGCGTCCATGCGGCTGTGCAACAAAAAACCAAGGCCCATGCGGAGGAAGTACGATCTTAACGCCAGTAGTCCTGTATGGAAGCAGAGCTAGGAAGGCAGAAAGGTGCACTGTCTAGTTGATACTGGGTCAAGAATGATACCCTGATGCCTTGGATTTCTTTGGAGAGACACTTAGGGCACATGATGGAGCCAGAAGATGGCAGCGACATTAGGCTGACGGCAGCAACAGCGGTGAGCTGGATTACATGGGATAGTTTTGGAATGCAGGTCCGACTGTTTGGACAAGACATTGGCAAGAAAGGGATTGTGCTGGTGGATCACCCATCCAAGAGGGGAGTGGATGTACCCTGGGCATGAACGTGCTCCGAGACCTGATCACCACTCTATGCCAAAGAAGGCCTATAATATTGGCACGGGCCACCCCACACAAGCCCCACTCAGAAGATCCTAAACAGATGTGAGGAGCTGCAGTCTGCAGAAGAGCCCCCACATCCGGTCGACCCCATTGGGCACGTTAAAGGTGCCAGCAAAATCCCGATCAAATCCCTGCCACGACATGAAAAAAATAGTGAATGCAGCCCGGTGGAGCCAGACGTAAGTTGAATGGGCTGGAAGTCTTGGTTGACACCCAGTCCCCCACAGAAGAGTCACAGAACCGACCACTGTAGCTCGGTCCCTTTCACTGTGGAAAGGGGATGTGTACACGTGAAATGCCTCAACGTCATGACAGCATGTTGAACCATTCCCTGCGAATACCCTAACTCACTGGAAGTCCATTATCCTGGAGATATATCTCCCCGGGGGGGCGAGGGAAAAGGACGTCACGCTATGGGCCCGACAAGAGTCAGCCTTGACCTAATCAGTGGGCGTCCCAAAAGGTGAGCCCCAACGGCGGAATGGAATGGCCGAGTTATTATGGCTCCAAATGGGAATGACCACAGCACCCTGACTCCAGGACAACAACAGCTGCTTGGGAGAAACCCTCTGGAATTCCAGAGGCGTTCTCGAGGACATGATGAAGACATCGGGTTGCTTCTACCATCGAGCATGAAATCCCCACCAGGCGAAGCCCGTCCCATCAGAGATACGGAAACAACAAATCCCACCCAAAATACCATTAAGTGAAAGACATGGAGGCCAGCATGCTGGAGAAACTGGGTGATAAAGAGAGTCAAAGTCCCTTGGCCGCCCCTGTGGTTTTTGGTGCGGAAATAAAGATGGAGTCTCAGGTCTGCGTAGACACAGGAAGCTAAATGCCCAACCATTCCGAGACACCTATCCATTCTGCGGATTGAGAGTCGTTGTCCGCTCTAGGCAAGCAAAGTTCTTTTCGACCCTCGCCTGCCAGCGGATACTGGCAGGTAACCAGTGCTTGGAAGGATAGGGCAAAGACAGCTTATCATTACATCATTTCCATTGGGACTCTAACGAGTTCAAATCGGATGCCGTTTGGGCTTCCAACCCCCCAGGGACAATCCAGCGACTGAGGAGCAATGTCTGGGGTATCTTACTTCGATCAGTGCTTATCTACCTGACGATGTAGTGGTTGTTCGGAAATTAGTTTGATGACCAACTTCAGAAACTGCGGCAGCTTTCAGGAAACGACAACGAGATTCATGGTCATAAGATCAAGCCAAAGAAATGCAGCTCTCCAGCAGCGAATAGATACTTGGGGCAATGTGGTCCCACTTCGGAAAGGGTACAGCCGCCCCCAGTAAGGTGGAGGCAGTCCGAAACTGACCTTCGGCCGGTACACTACGAGATGTGCGGGCATTCCTGGGACTGGCCGGGTATTACGAAGGTTTATACCCCGTTTTTGCTCATCTGACAGGCCTCTTAAATGAGCCTGCCTTTAGGGATACGGCATGGGGGCCCAAAGAATCGCCCTATTTGAGGTGGGGACCACCTCGGCAGCAATAGGCATTTGAAGCGATATGAAATGATGGCGCTGACTCAGTGCTCCAATTCTGGCCTATGCGCGTTTCGACACCCCCCTTTCTTGTTTTATAATATGGTATCTACATGCTTGGGGCTGTCTGTCCCAGGTCCCCAGGAAGGGGCGAGAGAGAGTAATTGCCCTATGCATCGGTCCTTGCGAGTCCCGGAGCGCATCCTTACAATTAAAGCTCCTTTAATTGGAACTGTTGGCCCGGAATGGGCCCTGACTGAAAGGTTTCGCAAGAGTACCTGACCAGGGTGCAGAGGTACCTGTCATGACCGACAACAACCCATTGCGCATTTGGAGAATGCTAAAGCTTGGAGCCCTCGAGCAGAGATTGGGTGGCCCGTCTCTCAAAATATCAATTCCGCATTAAAGTATCCGGGTCAGGAAGAAAAACGGGAATGCCGATGCCCAGTTCTCGGGTCCCAGTCAAACAAACCCATCCCGCAGCGTTGATGAGGAGTTAGAAGGAACTGGAAATGCCGACTTAGCCAGTTCCCGCGTTCCAGGACGTGGAACACTCAAGTGGGGTGCGTCTGGGAGCCAAATGGTGTTGGGAAATGACCGTGGCTGTTTGGCAGAGGTCCAGGATGTTGCCCCGATTTACAGAAAGTGGAAAGGTGAGGGTCCCCGTCTCGGGTCTGGCCCCGACCAAGATAGCAGGCCCAGCTGACTCAGGAGGTGAAAAAGCTGTTGAGGCAGTGGGATAAGCTGAGTGTTACCAGGGTCTCCTGAGTCGACCATCTATTACCAATCAGATTCAGCAGACCGCCAACCAGATGTTTATCCCCATGTCATTAGGACCAGAGGTGCTGCTCGGGAAGCCCAAGAGAGAGGCGCCCATTTTGGGAGTGACAAAACTATAAATGGCTTCAACGACTTGGTGACTGCCCTGACTTGTTAAGCATGGTGTCCTGAAGCATGCCTCAGTTCGTACAAGTGTGGGTTAAGTTAAGAGCACAGAACAGCGGCCCCCTTTCAGACCATCCGGACATCCTGTCGCCCCTAGAGCTCCCTGATGATTGAACCCTATTCAGATTGGAACTCCGCCTCTGGGCAATCGTACTGTTTGGTCATGACAGAACCATTTCATACTAAGTATCTGTGGCTGTATCACTAGGGATCAGGCTGCAGAGTCTTCTGCCTGAAGGCGATCTTCAAGCACTCTACAACAGGTGTTTGGTGTGCCCACATAGGATCCATTCCGATCTAAGGGCGTGGTATCCAAGGGGCTATAAAGAGCGAACTGTACCAGTTGTATGGATTGAGTGTTCCCGTACTACTCCGTAACATCCCCAGCGGAACGGAGCTTGTGAGCGTTTTAACCGCACCCTTATCCAGATGCTGCGACTTTAGAGGACAGCCAGAAGGCAAGTGGCCTGAGTAACCTTCCTGAAGCTGATGTAGGCTATAACAATAGGGTACACAGTACCATGGCTACTCCCCACACACCTGCTGATTGTATTTGGAGACCAGGTCGAGAGATAGAGGATCTTTCACAGTGCCCAGGTCCGACCGCACCACCACCGACCAGTACCACGGCCTGGGCCCATGAACACCGCCGCCGACTGCGGACGTGCACAAGGTTTGTTGGTGAGCTCACTGAAAAAAAGTGTGCAATCCTAACCCACGCCTGTGCAGAGAAATAGGAAAAAAACCCAACCAAAGGGTTTTGCCCCAGTGATCGGGTCAAGGTCAGGAGTCTGAGGCCCATCCTTGGAAGTTTGGATTGAGGCGGTCCCATATGTGGTCAAGAGAAGGTGGACCCTGCCATCCGCAGTCTACGAGGTAAGAGGCCGATATGGACAGGGGGCCATCACGAAGTCTGCACAGAAATTAAGATGAGGCGCTGTGAAATTTTTGAATGGGCCAGAAACTATGCCCCCGAAGTACCTACCCTGGTCCAGCAGCCTCCCTTAGTCGAAGAATGGTGGGCTGTTCCCATTGCCCGGCGTCACTGAGTTCCCAGCTGTGACATTCTTGCACCCAGGGAGAGAGGAGGTCAGCCAACAGCTCCATCCCCAGGGATGTGCCTGAAGCCCCCGAGCCCATAGCCCCACGTAGGGACGCCCAGATCCAACGCTGGTGAACCCCCCCAGTGCTATGCGCAAGACCGAGTTTGTGTGGGGAGGTTGTCGAGGATGCCAACGTTCTAGTGGGCGTGGTATGTGGGAAGTGGGACAGTCTCCTGATTCTTCCAAGTAAAATCCCATGCATGACATTTGGTGAAATATTTCTTTGTATTCTACTGTTTTGGCCACAAGATGGTCGCTATTCCAGTTTCCAGTAATGCAACATGCGGGACATGGTATAAGACAGGCACATGGCACCAGCCATTTTAGAAGCAGCATGAGATTCAGCAGGAGAACAGACTGAAGACAGGAGACTGAGCTAAAAAGGAAACAGATTCACAGTTGTTCCAGAGCAGGGGAGAGCCTGACTGTCCATACAGTGCCATCGCAGAGAGAGAAGAACTCCTGGACAAGAAGGAACAACTGCCAAGAAGAGAGGACTGTCTGCAGCCGACCATCCAACTTCCATCCACACAGGATCTGCACTGGGAGGACAGGGATTGCGCCATCTTTAAGTACCATCACGGATGCATTCACGCCAACGAGCTCAGACTGTGAGAAGGCCAGCAATTGAGTTTAGACTAGTTTAGGCTCAGTTACAGGCCAAAGAGGTATTCCCAAATTCATCCGTCCCTGTTTCAAGACTTGGAGAGTTTATATACACAGTTAGCTCCATGAACCGGTTCATCTGTGGAGGGAAATTTGTGTCACATGTGTGTTTGGGAGGGAAGTGGGTAAATCCATTAAAGCCAGTTAAGCTATGCTGTGCCGCCACCATGAGCCCCTGCAACTGCCACCCACAGACACACAATTGTTCCCCGTTGGTGATTACGGCATTAAAAGGTAAGGGGTTATCGGCGCTTTCCGAACCCCACGGTTTTAGGTAAAGTTACCGTGCCCCAGAGAGTACAACAATCAGGCGGCGCGCAGTGCAGCACAGGTGCCCAGGATACTTATTTTAAATTAGTGTTTGGGGGATCAGTTCACCATCTTGTTCCAGAAAATTTCAGTAAAGTCAACCCGTTGTTGAGGCTGGTGTTGGAGTCGTGTTCCTTTGTCCGTGACTTCGCTGTATTTCCGAAAACCGCCTCTCGGAACTTCGGGTTACAGCTGGCAGGATCAGCTTCTCCACTGAAAACTTCGGCAAGTTGACGGCCACACATCCAGTTTGGCTGCCCAGTAGTCCACGGATATTCTAAACTGGGGTGCAGAGATCTGTCCAAGTAGGTCACCACCTGTAGGTTCAGGGTCTGCTCCAGGTCCTGCTGCTAGCTGCTGGCGACTGCCCTCCTCACTAGGCGGGTGAGGGAAGCTGCCATCAGTTAACTCCAGACTTAGGTTGCTGCTGATGGAGCCTGGTACTGGTCCGACCCCCCACCTTCCCCCGGCAGCCGCGGCAGTAAGTAAACTGGCACTGAAGAACCCCCCCGTCAGACCCCTGTCAGAGGAGACGATGCCCCGCAGATAGGCAAGCGGCCAACTGACTACTGAGGATTCCCTTAGTATTTGAGTTTGTCCCTCCCTCTCAATGCTGGGAAACAAGGCTCCATTTGGACCGGTAGCGAGGGTCCAATAGGGTGGAGACCAGAATCATCCTCTGCCGGATGCTGACTATCCCGGCTGTCACTAGCCACGCTAAATCAGCATGCTGCGGGCATCTGCAACAAGTGACTCCGAGGGCCCCTGCCTCCATCTCACTGTATACTTCCACGTGCTTGTCGAGTCATCGTCCCCCCCCCCCCCCCTCCCCCCCCCCCCCCCTCGTCTTTCCTCTTCTCCATCCACCTCCTCACAGAGGCTCCTGCTCCCTCCTCTCTGTCCACCTGGGTAGATAATCCACATCATTTCACCAGTCAATGCTTCTGCTCCAATGTCCTCCTCCTCCTCCAATTTCAGTCCCCACCGGACCATGTGGCCATCGAGATGGTATCGCCACGTCTCCAGACCCCTCCAGACAGATTTTCAGCATCTGTTCCAGACAGGAACAGTGGAATGACGTTATTCATCCCGTAGTCCTGTGACTGACAAATAACGTGCCTCTCCTCGAATGGCCTCATCAAACGGCAGGCTGTCACGGCATGAGCTGCCCTAGGCAGACATCAAAGTTACACAGGGAGTACTCCTTGTCCGCGCTGGAACATCAAAAAAATCGTTAATGGCCTGTCTCTGTCATCCAGTCCGGTCCAACATGTGCAGCTGGACTTCCAACGGGTGGAAACATCCGCATATCATAGTGTGTTTGGGAGTGCCGTTTCTGCCTCTGCAACTCGAGGAGGGTGGTTCCTGGCTTATAGGAATGGATGAAGTGCATGCACAGTTTCCTGGCCAATTTCATAATCTTCTGAAGATCAGTGGAAGACTTCATGAACCTTTTCACAATCAGATTGAACACGTGCCTATCGGCGCATTTGGACCATCCCTCCTCGTTGAGCGCAGACACCATGTTCCTCCCATTGGACCCGTACACCATGGTTTCCCGATTTGGCGAGTTGGCGCGAGAAAAGCCACACAATCGAATTCTTGCTGCATGACGCGGAGCATTCCTCACCTGTGTGACTTCATTTGCCGAGCAAGCAGTGTAAACTGCGTGACACCGTCTGTTGCCCTACACTGCGGTATGATGAGCAGTACTTGTTGAATGCTGAGATGGTGGTGGTGTGGAGGAGGAGGAGCGGACATTGGCGCAGGAGCCCGCAGTTTGACAACGTGAGGAGAGAGCGGTCTCTCCTGTCTCCAAGTTGATGGTGTGCCTGTGCAGGAAAACACATTCACCCAGTGGGGCTGTAAAGACATGTACTGCCCTGACCAAGTTACAGCTCCAGACGTTCGCACTGCCGTGCACCTTGGAACAAACCGATAAGATCAAGGACTGGCCACCTTTTGTTCTACCATATTTATAAGAGGCGGTTCCTCCTTTTTGGAAAAGAAATTACCTTGGAAACTCTCCATCTCAGCTCAGCACAAGCCATTGTTCTCACAGTGAAACGTGCAGAGTTCCACCATTTGGAAAGGGAGGGACTGCAGCACCAACAACTTGGACAGGAGCACGGTCAGCTTCTGAACCTTAGGATGGTTGGACGTGTACTGTTGTCTCTTTGCAATAGCCTCGCTGAACGACTGCTGGCGCCATGAGTAGCGAGGAGCAGAGCATCTGGACCGGGAGATGAGTCAAAGAGAAACAGCTCCCTTCGCAGAGGTGTGGAGCCTTGACGGGCTGCAATGGCATGCGTTGCCACTGGGCGCTGCTGCTTGCTGTTGCTGCGGCGGCGGGAGGGACCACCACATCTGAGCCACGTTTCTCCCAGGCCACCGATGGTGACCCCTGCATGTGTTGACGCAGGGCCGTGGTGCCAACGTTAGCTCCCTGGCCACGCTTCACTTTTCCTTCTCCCTACAGATTCTACATATACCCATATTCGGCTCCTCCGGTGTCTTAGCAAAGAACTGCCACACCGACGAGTATAGGATTTTACTGCCAACGCTCCGCACTGAGTGACTACTGCCGCCGCTGCCTCGCTGAGCCCCTGTGCCGCTACTTTCTTGGACCTGCAAAGCAGGTTTTTTACCCCGTGGCCGCTTGGCTCCCGACCACACACTGCTGCTTTCCTGCTGACTCACGGCCACACAACCCACTTGCTGGCTGTGCCGCTGCCTGACGCGCAAGCTGACGCCCTCTTCTCCTGACGATGATGAAGCCCTTACCTCACCCGGCTCCCAAGTGCGGTCGGCTACATCATCATCTATTTGTGTTTCATCGTCACTGCTGTCCTCATCACCGGTCTTGGTATGCAGAGGCTGAACCCTCACAACATGACCTCCCATGCCACTCTCAACATCTATACTTTGCCGCCTACTGCAAGAAGCAGGGGATATTTGCCCCATTTCTTCGCTGCCAAGTAGCTGCTGACTGCCCTCCTCAAATTGTTCATCCTCGCTATATAGTGGCGCTGAGCCCAGACCACATAGTAGATCTCTGGCTGAGGGAACTGGATGGGACAGAGGCGGGTTGCGGACAGTGAGGGCCGCTGACCCGCTCCCGGGCCATGCCAACTAAGGGTTGTGTCTGACGTTCCCACCGACTCTTGGCTGGGGTTGTTAGATGTCATTTGGGAGGAAGTGGATGACCTAGTCAACCAATCAAGAACCATTGGGTTGCTGAACAACACACTGCCGCTAGATGACAGCGGCAGTTGTGGCCTCATCGAGTGACCCCTGCTGCGACGTCCCTTTGCTGTGCTGCGACCTGGGCCTGGGAAGTTTGTGCCTCTGCCACTCGCAGGTGAAGAGCCTGCCACCTCTCTGTATGACATACTTTTGTTCTAAAATGTACAGACACTGTTTGATGAAAATATCTGTATATGATAAATCACACACCCTGTATTTGACTTTCAAATGAACCCAGTAACAAGCTTGGTAACCCTTGGATATTTAAAATTTCGCTCCACAAATGGGCAGGAAAAAAATTTACTTGTATGTGCCGTTTAAAAACTCTGTGTATTTTACTGAATATAAAAGCAAAACAGGCTTAATTACTCCTTCGGATAAGAATTATGGCTACAGAATTTCCCTTTTGTGGCGGTAAAAAACAAAGTTTCTTTTACTGAGTACAACTGCAGAAAAAATGCTTAATTAACCTCTGGATGTAAATTGCGCAAAAGTATTGAGCAACCAAAAACTCCGACTTTGTAGCGTGTTACAATTGCGTGTTTTCTACGCTACACAAGAGAAAATTTTTTAATTAATATTCGGTTGTGAATTATTGTACAGGAAATTTTAAATTTTTGGCAGTGAAAAAGTCGGTTTATTTTGTCAACCACAGCAGAAAAACAACGCTTAATTAACCCCTGGGTGTAAATTGGGGCAAAAGAATTGAGCACCACAAACTACTAGCTTTGTAGCGTGTTACAACTGCGTGTTTTCTACGCTACACAACAAGAGAAAAAATTGTAATTAACCTTCGCTCGTGAATTATGGTACAGGAAAATTTTAATTTTTGGCGGTGAAAAAGACGGTTTATTTTTGTCACCACAGCACAAAAACAACGCTTAATTAACCCCTGGATATAAATTGCGCAAAAGAATTGAGCAGCCACAAACTACTACTTTTTAGCGTGTTACAATTGCGTGTTTTCTACGCTACACAACAAGAGAAAAAAATTTTAATTAACCTTCGCTTGTGAAATTTTGCTACAGGAAAATTGTCATTTTTGGCGGTGAAGAAGACGTTTTTTTTTTGTCACCACACAGAAAAACAACGCTTAAATTAACCCCCGAATGTAAATTGCGCAAAAGAATTGAGCAGCACAAACTACTAGCTTTGTAGCATTTACAATGGCGGGTTTTCTACGCTACACAACAAGAGAAAAAATTGTAATTAACCTTCGCTTGTGAATTAGGCTGCAGGAAAAATGTATTTTTTGGCGGTGAAAGACGGTTTATTTTAGTTACCACAGCAGGAAAACAATGCTTAATTAACCCCTGGTTGGAAATTGTGGCAAACAATTGAGCAACCACAAACTACGAGCTTTGTAGCGTGTTACAATGGCGTGTTTTCTATGCTACACAACAAAGAAAAAATTGTAATAACCTTCGCTTGTAAATTTAGCTACAGGAAAAATGTATTTTTTGGCGATGAAAAAGACGGTTTCTTTTAGTCACCACAACAGCAGAACAACGCTTAATTAACCCCTGGATATAAATTGTGCAAAAGAATTGAGCAGCCAAAAATGAAGTGGTATTTGGATTGTAAAAACGCTGTTTCTTTAAATAAAATAACAGGAACACTTAGTGCCTTATTTTCAATTCGTGAGCAGTGCTTTAAAAAAGTATATCCTTGCATTGGACCCCCCTGGACTTCAATCCAAACCCCACAAAATCAAAAATAGAACTTAAAGAAGCATCTCTAGACAAGCTGAGACACCCCCCAAAAAATCGCTGTAAAAAATATTTTTTAGTAAGACTATTACAAGCAGGCGGAACACCTTCCCTAACATACATTGAGAGGGGTATGAGCTCCCAGCGTCGTGCCCGGACTTTATAGTCGGTACTCACAGAATCCCCGGTCTTGATTGGCTTCATCCTGCCATGTCATGCAGGCATCCCCTTCTTCCCCCAGGGGTGCTTTCCCCCATGAAGCCATGTACGCAGCCTTTTTTATCAATAAAAGGCACACTTCGTTCACCCAAGTCCCCCAAAGCTTCACTTCGTCAGAACCGAATTTTCCCTAAAATTTCCCCTAAACAATTCCATTTCGTTAGAACAATTCCCCACTCTAGTAAACAATTTTTCCCGGAAATCCAATTTGGGAAAAAAATTTTTTGTGCCACCAGGCATCAAACAGCTCTGAGTCAAGCGGGGGGTATCGTTTTTTTTTTATAGGGGTTTTTATTGACCCCCGAAAACGATACAGGGCCGGAGATACCATCTTTCTTTTTTTACAAAGAAAAAAACGGCACCCAGGGGAGAAAAGACTGGTATAAAGCCTTTACTGAGATTCTTTGGCATATTCGACATCGCCTAGTCTCCCCGGGCAGAAAAGGATAGACCGGGAGGATCTACCGCTTGCAGTTCAATAGGACAGTCAACGGCCCGGGGCGGGGAAAAAAGCTTTGGGCCCGTTTTCGAAAAGAGCGGGTTATCCGGGTAAGGAGTGGGCAGACCTGGGGAGGGTTCGTAGACTTTTCGAGGCAGGGGGTAGAGCTGGACGAGTCCAGGAAGGACGCGAGTGGGACTGGGACCCCCCAAAAATAATCTCGCCCGGTTTTCCCTCTAAGGGCGGGCATGCTTTGCAACCAAGGGAGGACCAGGAGAATTTCACAGAAGCAGGCAGACAAGAAGTCTAGAGTCTCCTTTTGGGCCACAAGTTTCGCTCAGGCCGCGATGGTCAATACGCTTACTCTGCTGGGCGACAAGTCGTGACTACCCGGGGGAATCCATGGCCAATTGTTTTGAGGGGTTGGGGGATTCGCTGGAACACCCCAACGTGATATTTTAAGCCACACCAGGAGCGGAGTCTAAGTACCCCCGGTATTCACCAACCCGCCGCAAAACGGTTGGACTTGCTTTCGGCGTGAGGTACCAGGTCGCTAACCCTGACTTACTTGCTTGCGATGGCGGCCGGGGGAGTGCGTGATACGAATCTAATCCCGGAAAAGATCGGGGGCAGGCAGGAGGGCAGGCGGGGGGCAGAGGTTCGTGGGGCAGAGACAGCAGTGTCAGGGGAGGGGAAATAGACAAGTTTTGGAACGTAACAATGACTGGGACACAGGGAACAATACGGAATCCAACACTCTTTAAAAA
>JAODAL010039969.1:0-37436 GCA_025379985.1 Phyllomedusa bahiana
AAATCCTGTTTGGCTTTGGGGAACTGAAATCGTGAGGGTCGCCCACCCTTTTTTTGGGACTTTAACAGAGGACAATTCTGGTTTTTCCCTTTTTAGGCGGGGGTTAAAACGTTTGAGGGGCCCTTTCCCCAGACATGACGCTTTCTCCACCTGGCACCACCTCTGCCCCCCACAACTGCCAGAAAAGCGGAAAGTCTCTGCCAAGTATGATTTCCACCCACAGCCCCTCATATATCTCAAGCACATGATCGACAGTCCCAAGATGGGTCTCAAAACATATAACCACAGTCTCACCAGGTCCTGGTCGGGTCTCCATAAAGGGTATTATCTCTGGGTCGACTCTGGAGATGTTCTGCCGACAGTCCAGATCAACCTCAAATGGGATCCCACCCACTCACCATTCCAGGGTCCTTACAAGCAGTTTCTCATACTGGCCTAAACCAGCCTCTTTCAGCGGAAGAGATGGGTTGCTCCTGGCAACAACAGAATCCAGGTCTCTTTTTGACTTGCCTTTGCCCTGCCTGGGCTTTTCCTTGGAAGGATGGCCTGGTCTTTTGCCCTCCAGACATTCCTCACAGCCACAGTCCGGTCCCCCTTCCCACCAGGGCTTTGGTTGGTTAAGATAGGGAGGTACAGCTTGCCGGGAGGTCCTGGGGTGTACTAACTCACACATGACCTGCCCTCCCCACCAAGATGTTGGTTGGTTATGGTCATCTGGTGCTGCTTGTCGGGTGGTCCTAGGGTGCACTAGCGCACACATGACCTGCCCTCCCCTCCAGGACTTTGGTTGCTTCCTGCGACCCATGCTTTCCCCAGCTGGTAAAAAAAATCCAGCAATCACACAGTTCCTGCGCTGGGGAGGGTCTGGCCCTTTTAAAGCGGCTGCAGCAACCCTATGCAGTCCTGCAGGATCAGCAAACCAGCCCTTCCAATGCACAGTCACTTTTTCAATAGCAGTAATGGTTTGGCTGCTGGCCCTTTAACTTAACCCCTGCAGCCTCAACACTGTAAAAAATTCACCAGTCCTCTGGTTCAGTACTCTTCTGCCCATTCAATTGTGCTACACATGCACTAATTCTTGCGCCACTGCGCCACTTTAGTCACTGTGTCAGTCCTGATGTCGATGTGCCCATTGCATACCTCCACCATATGCAAGCGTTCACTCGTGTTCGGCCGCCATCTTGGCCCGGCCTGGGGGACACTCTCGCTCTGGGATCGCCGCTTTGGTAACGGAACAGCAGGTTGACACAGGTTTCTCATTAAGTCTGGACTCCGCCACCTTTATTTTCCAGTACAGTGAAACATATACAGCAAACCAAAATAAATCCTAGGCTGTCCAGCCATTAACTAAACATACAGAGAGTCCCTCTCTAGCAGTGGTCTGGATCTACTACCCAGCCCCACAAACATGTACTCACACTGTATAGTATAGTCCTTGGGCCTGGCTTCTCTCAAGCCTAGGGGGAAAAGCACCAAGGATACTCTCCTAGGCCTGCACATGTCCTCCTCTGACTGTGAGCCACACTTCCCCCTGATACACTGAAGAACACACTATTTAACAGGCCTCTCAGTTAGACCAGCAGCTGAGCAACTCTTAATTACCACCTGAGTAATTAACTCCTGGTTACCCTTGCCAGACTGCTGACCTTTCTCACTGACAGGCAGCAACTTGGTAATCCATACCTTGGAACTCAGCTGCTGCAGAACCTTTAGTGGCGGAGAAATGCGATCTTCTAAGGTCGCACCGCCACATAGCGTATACTTCTTCCTTTGTCGGAACACTTTCCTTTATCCAGTGTTGTAAGATGCACTTCTTTGCTACCAATAATGTCGTATGAACCCCCATATGATTTATTAAAGCTGGGGCTTCTCCTACTCTGGTGTCATCATCTATGATATTGTGAAAAACCACACTCATAGGGTCCCTTACCACCTCTATATTCCACGCCTCTTTAATGCCCAAAAGAACTTCCTCCCAGTACTTTTTTTAACTTCGGACAGTGCTATATGCCATGAAGTAAATCTGCTCTTTGTAATTTACATTTAGGACATTCCCTCAAATGCTGGACTGGTGCGTGTCGAAGCAGAAGATTGAATGCAGACGAGACGACCTGGACCTTCTCCCGAATCTGATCCCCCAATATTGGATCCTAGAAAGAGTAACTGACTTTTGGGCACATTGATTTTATAACCACTAAATTGCCCCACTTGATCTAAGATTTCTATTACACTACCCAAATGATCCCTTGGGGAACTCATACATAGCATCATGTCATCTGCGAAGCAACATAACTTGACTTCCTCCCTGCCCACTTTTATCCCTTCAAATAGATTGGAGGAAACTAGAGTTCTGATTACTGGCTCTAGGGCAATGTTGAACTATAACTTGGAAAGAGGGCACCCCTGCCATGTCCCTTTTTGCAACTTAATAGGATCTGATAGGAAACCCGGAGTGTTTACTCTTGCTTGCGGACTATTATATATGGCCTCAGTAAAGAATCTAAAGTTCCCTTGAATATTCATTTTGATCATGACACTATACAACCAATTCCATTTTACATTATCAAATGCCTTTTTGGCATCACCGCGAATAGCGCTGGGCATTTGTTTTTACCTTCTCTTCCCACCAGACCATCTTGAACCGCTAAAACAGTTCTTATATTTGCGACTCCTGATCTTCCCTTGATAAACCCGTTTTGATTGGAACCTATCAGTTTGGGCAATAGTGCTGTGAGTCTATTGGCCATTAGTTTGGAGAAGATTTTAATATCTACATTAATTAATTAAATCGGGTGGTATGAGCCAGGACAATCAGGCTCCTTCCCCTCCTTATGTAATACTCTAATATAAGCTGTATTGGAGGAAGGCATCACCATTTTTTTATCTTTAATTTCCTCATAGACCTGTATAAGAAATTATGCTATATCCTGGCCTATTAATTTATAAAAGCCTCCCGTGATGCCATCTGGAAATGTCTCTTTATTATTTGGTATCCCTGTAATTGTGGCCATCAGTTCCTCTTTCTCTACCTTTCCTCCTTCAAAGCCGACAGTTTCAGCTTATTAAAAACTTTTTTGGAAATTGTCGGGAAAACCGATTGCCCCTCCCTATTCCTTAAACACTGTGTTCGCTAACAACATCCCAGATTTATTCCAAAATTTAAAGAAAGATACTGATTGTTGATCGCTATAAATTTTATCAAGTTTTTCCTGACACCCCTCAAACTTGGCCTTTGCCTTTATCCACCTGTTTTTGTCCTACTCTTTCAAAGACCCTAGAAAAACATTTATATCTTTCCCTGAGCAGATAAAGTCATGGCTTTGAACCTTTCCTGGCCTGCTTTTTGATATGGGCTTTTGTTGCCATTTTTTCCCCTCCCTCAGGAAATTCTTTACCATGTCCCAAAATAAGAAGGGGTTATCCCTGTGGCCCTCATTTGATTCACAAAACTCCTTCCACCAACCCTTCAATAGCTCAAAGCAACCCTCTCCTGATAAAAAAGGCAGGCATTTCTCCAGAGAATAGCTTTACCGTTGGGGACCGTATCGCGGATGGTCAGTGTAATTGGGGCAGGGTCTGAGCTTATGATATCTAGAATTCCGGAATCAATCCATTTGGCTTCCACTCTGTCGCACATAAAAAGGTAGTCTCTTCTAGACCAGAAGGTTTGCGGGTTGGAGTAGAAAGTGAATTCTCTCCCCTCAGGGCTACCATGCCTCCAACTATCTGTCAACCCGAGATCAGAAATCACCCATGGCAATATCTGTTCGTCCTGCCGAATTTCCTGTCCCTTTCCTGAATTAGTCCTTTTTTTTTTGTTTATCTTCTTTGGAGTTCATGACCCCATTGAAATCTCCTGCTACTATTATTTGTGCTTTCCCCGTCCTGAAGTACAGCTGCTTCAAGAGTTTGAAAAAATCCATGTCCTGTGTGGGGGGCATACACATTATAGATACTCAGTCTCCCTGAGGGGGTGTCTAAAGTGGCCTGGAATATCCTGCCCTCTAAAATGATGTTAGACGGTACCACAGAACATTGTGAACGTTTATGTAAGACAAAAATGACCCCTCCCTTTTTAACAAGTGCTGGGGATCCCACCATTTCTCCAACCCACATTTTCTGCATTCTGAACATATCTTCTGCTTTCAAATGTGTCTCCTGCAATAGTACCAGATCCCCTTTAAGTTTCTGCAAGTGCCTTAGGACCATTCTTCTCTTCTGAGGAGAATTTAATCCCTTGGTGTTCCACGATATAATGTATCAGTTTTTCTAATTGCTGTAAGTGACCGGTGATCACAACCCCTCACGGACCTCCCATCTTTCTCCTCCCCTGGGTAGCCTCCTGTTGCCACTCTCCTCTCCCAAGTTCCAACGATAAAGAGATTATATCATTTTCTAACTTGTGAAAACCATAAACATCCCGTTCTCTAACCTGAACCCCTATCCCCACAAAAAAACCTAAACTTCAAAATCTGGACTCCTCTTTTTTCCAACATTGTGAGTCTCCTCTCCTTTTCCCTGTATTAGTTGCTGCAACTAAATTCCTTTTCACATGGGACCAAAACAATTTTCAACTCTCCCCACCCCCAACTCTGTTTACTTAAAGCAAGCTATAAAACATTTAAACTGTAGAGACAACCCTCTGTCCAGAAAGATTTTATCAAAGGATATATGTCCCTGTTTCAAGTAGCAGATGGTGGAGTATCTGGTAGAAGTCTTTTAGGTGGTGACCTGGAATTTGTGCCATTTGATGGGATCACCTCCTTCTTTCCCTGTGTTGACGCAATTGGCAAATAAGTCGGAGGTGGTATTTGGGATCTTCTAGGAGAGTCTTTGTTCACTGGCTGCCTTTGATGAAGAAAACTTCTCACTTCCTCCGGAGAATAAAACATGGAGGAATTCACATTGCTGTGGTAGACGTTTAAAATGGCCGGGAACAACAGGGCAAATCTTATCTTCTTGTAATAGAGATCCCTGCAGATTCCAGGGAATGCCTTTCTTTTGCGGGCCACCTCCGCCGAAAAGTCTTCAAAGATGAGGATCTTGGATCCCAGAGTGTCACAGGTGTATTGCATCTCTTAAATGCTCGGATGAGGACCATTTTGTCTGTAAAATCCAGGAATTTTGTTATCACCTGTCTAGGTCGCTCTTTCCGGTCCCCCGGGGATGATGCCACTCTGCCCTCTTGTCCCCTGCGGTCTGGGCCTAACCTCTGTGCCCTCTCCACCTTGCACGAGTGTTGGATCTGAAGTGCCCTATGTAGTTCTTTTCACAGATAGAAAGCAGATCTTTTTGTGGGATCAAATCAGGAAGGTCCTTGATTTTGGAATAGTGCAGCTCATTTTCATCTTCCTGTGTTTGAACTCTCTCTTCCACTTTGTCGATTCTCTGACCCAGCAACTTGAGATCAGCCTGAAGTTGTGATAGACCGGATGAGACCGTGGCGGCCAACGTAGCTTGTTTGTCAGGAGAAATAATTTGTGCCCCTTCTTTGCTAGTCTCTTATAGTCCATGAGATGGCCTTATCTCTTTTTACCTAACTCATGTGGAGACGTCAAATGTGCAGGGGATGGTGGGCCCGACAAGACCGGGGTTGAATGGCCCGGTTTGGTCCCTAATTCAGACCCTGGTTCTTTGGTTTTAGATTTGTTAGATTTCCCCATGGTCGGGAAATATTTTTCCATTAATCACACATGAATGTCTGTCTCCTTTGTCGTTACCCCTTCTGCTCTTGACATTCGAAATTATCCTCTCCCGACTATCTCAATGCTCTTAAAATGACTTTTTAAAAGATCAATGTGTAAGTTCCACTTTTTAACAGTAGATGGGGCTATGAGCCAAATTATAGAGTAAAGCTGTGCCTTATGAATTAATGCCAGTCCTAACAGATACCCCATGCAAGTCCTCTATGGGGGAGCTGAGGAAAACTTTTCCAGGTAGGGGGTGAGAGGCAGAATTAATATTTTATATAGCTGGAGCCTCTGAGCTCCCTGTGGGCACCGCTCTTTGACACTTCTGAATGCAGTCTCATACGTCCCCACACCAGTTACAGAACCTGGGGAAAACCAGGGGACTGTTAATCCTGGGGACCAGCTCTTAGATGCGTGGGATGATCCTGCCAAACAGATCCAATCCCCCACCGCTGATATGTGGCTTTTATTAGCTGTCATTTAATATGGCCGGCGCTCCTCCAAAATGGCGGCAACTTTCCCACCACCTTTGCTCTGCGTCGCCCTGTCTTCTCACCAGCTCTTTCACGTGCCCCTGGCCGTCTCTCCCGCCTCCTCCGTGCAGATACTGGCACCAAACTACCTTCTGGTTACTCCTCTGCGCTCCTCCGCACCTCCTGTCTCTGCCTCCCGGACTCCGGCAGTCAGTGCTTGCGCCACTCCCGCTTGCCTGCTGTTCCGTTTCCTCTCCTCAAGAAGACGCGATTCTATGTCTTCCTGCGCCTCCTCTTTCCCGGACACCTGCTCCGCTGTGTCGCCTGCCTCTGCCCGTTAATTTTGGCCAGTATTGGAGTTGTGTGAGCGGGTGCTCCTCTCTGCTGCTCACATCTCATCATCATTACTTTTATCACATAAACCTGGACTTGATAAGATTCTGAGACGCACAACCTTGTCTGACAATCGGGTCTGTCCTCTGCCCACAGATCTGGCCCTTCAATGCCAAGGGGGCAGCACTTTAATGCAAGTGGACACCATCTGGTTAGTGACAATCTCATCACAGCTATAACCAGAGCATCATAAGGTGCACATCTCCAGCTGAACTCATGGACGGGACGATGAGGTCTGTACGGTCTAACGGCTGCAGTCACCAGATCTCCATGTTATAGAGCATCTCTAGGATGTGGTGGAATAGACAGAGCGAGGTTCCCATTTGGACTACTTCAGATTTAGTGGATTAACCTTAGATTTTTTTTTTTTTAAATAAAATAGTTAGAGGGCTGGTATCAGAAGTGTTTATTTAATTAATAGTTTTATGTGCAATTTGCTTGTGTTTTTTCTCATATAATTCCTTTGATAATAATGGAGGTATCTGACAGACACCTCTCTATTACTATCACTCAGGCTTGGTGTCACCCAGAGGTCTTTAAGAGACCTCTGGCTGACACCATTTCAAGTCAATGCTCTTTTAGACGGATTAAAAATTGTCAACGCATATAATGGTTTTGTTATGTTTTAGCATTTATTGATCCAAAACTTTCTTATGGTATCAATTTAACACATTTTCTTTAAATACGTCATATTCTAATATCTTGCTGCTTGTGTAGATATACAGGGGCTAATAAACATGTTGAGAAACAGAAGAACCAGCTGGCTGCTAGAGAAATCTTGAGTAAAACGTCCTTTATTTCATATTCTTTAAAAAGGTAAGTCTATACATATGGTAAACACAAGACAAGTTAAATAAATAGTGCTATTGTTAGGTCTAGGTGTCCCTAACTAACGCATTTAGGATATTTCATATCCTTACTCATAGTCTAGCTGCTATTCCAATGGACACACTATTTAAAATAAAATATCCACCTCACCTTAGATCAGAAACGCACAAAATGGAGCATACCATTATATCGTTGTGGTGGGGGTAGAATAACACAAAACATATATATCTATTATATATATATATATATATATATAAATATATATATATATATATATATATATATATATATACACATATACACACACACACACATACATACATAAAAACACCTGACAAGACCATACAAAAAATACAAATTTAGATGGAAACTGATGTTTTAATAAAAGTATGTAATATCATGCTGTATATTAAGCCCCTGTGGCATGCGGGTGGCTAAATCAAAAATCCAACGGGATTCCCTGCTAAGTAATTTTTTATGATGATCGCCCCCTCTCACGGGACGTGCCACTTTCTCTATTCCACAGAAAGAAAATGATGACAAATTACCTGCGTGCACGTCCTGAAAATGTTTAGAGACCGTGGAGCACCTGAAACAATCACTTCTGATAGAATCAGAGAGATGTCTCCTGATTCTAACTTTGAGTGGGCCCATTGTGCAGCCAACATATTGTATGTTACACATTTTACATGTTATTAAATACACTACATATTGGCTATTACAATTTATATGATTTTTATGGTGTATGTTTTATTCGTAACTGAAGATTTAAAAACTTTCGTTTTAGCAGCATATTTACATGGAGTACAGTAATTATGTCCGCAACCATAAAAACCATTAGAATCCAACCAAGTAGTTTGTGTTTTATTTTGTTGAAAAAGACTTGGTGAAAGTATCTTGCCCAATGTAGGTGCTTTTTTGGAAACAAATTTCATGTGATTTTGTAACAGATCATGCATATAATCACCGACATAGAGCAGGGGTAAATATTTCTTTATTATGGAAACAATGTTTCCAAATTGTGGACTATAGGTTGTAGAAAAAACAACCTCATCCCGTATTTGTCTGGGGGCTAATAAACATGTTGTTCAACACATGCCAAAAGTAATATAGTGCAGCCAAGCAATAGTCTCGAGATACTAATCTCTCAGGCAGAACTCGCTATGCTTACGTCTCCTGTGATATCCAAGCACAAAGCACTTAGTTCAAATCCAACCTCACTGTTCTGGGCTCACAGCTCCTTCACGTCTTGTACTGATCCTCTCGTCTGATGTCAATGAAGGTATGTGCGCCTGCACGACGTTTCGGGGTGGAGCCCTTTGTCCAGCCTACCTTCTGTGTATGCACCTGTGCTTATATAGTCTGTCTAAACCCTGGCATGTGTTTTTTTTTTTAACCCTTAGCCCGCTAGTGAAAATTCTACTCTTTCTTATTTAGCTTACATGTTCTATGGACACTATGGTGCTCTAAAGAAACGCGCTTCATTAAGTATGGCCGGACTAAGTGACTCCAATCTGGAGATGCAATATACCTCCCTCTGTAGCAGTTTTCTTTTAACACCATCATCATTACCTCCTTCAATCTGCTCCAATGTACACCATCTTATTTCACTGGCATTGTGATTTAATTCAAAGTAATGTTTGGCAACACTAGTTTCTCCAAATTTTTTCATACTAAGATCATCCTTATTTTCCTTTTGTCTGGTTTTAAACAATCGTATGTGTGAACGATGTTTATTTATCCTCACTTTTATTTGGCGACTGGTCTGGCCCACATACACTTTACCGCATGGGCACTTTTACATGTACACGACATGTGTCGAGTTACATGTGAAAAACCCCTGCTCCTAATTTTATAACCTTCCATTGGATGGTATATAAACTCGCCTTTAATTATTCCCATGCAATTTTGGCAGTTTAAACAAGGAAATGTTCCTTTTTTAGGGGTGCTCAAAAAACTTTGCCGTGTTCTTTTAGTTGTTAAATCAGAGTGGACCACCATATTGCCTATGGTTTGTCCTTTGCGATAAATAAAGCGTGGTTTGTCAATAAATAATTTTCCATACTGCCGGTCACTTTATAGGATTTTAGTATTGTGTTTTTCACTAATCCTGCATGATCGTCATATACTGCTACAAAATCAATTTTATCTTCTTGTTTTCTCTGTGTCTTTTTACTCCTAAGTTCTTTTGTTGTTTTATTTCCTATTTCCTCAGCTATTTTAGACAATTGCCTCCTAGGATATCCTCTACTTACAAATTTTTCTATCATATTATCTTTATTCCGTTGATATTCTTCTTCTGTTGTACATATCCTTCTAATTCTAGAGAATTGTCCTTTTGGTATTCGTCTAGTGACACTAGGAGCATGAAAGCTTTTCTGATGTAGCATATTATTTTTATCTCTCATTTTCCTATATAAAGTAGCCTCTAATGTATCTCCTCTTCTATAGACTAACATCTAAATAATTATTTTTTTCTTTATCAACTGTGACTGTGAATTCTAACAACGGGTGGATATTATTAATGTATTGATTAAACTCACTAAATTCTGCTTCACTACCTTGCCATAATACCAATACGTCATCCACATATCTTAACCATAAGCCTATCAAATGGCTATAGGGTCCGTGGATAATGTATTTAGTTTCAATATGCTCTACGTAGATATTCGCGAAACTGGGCGCGACTGGGGACCCCATAGAGGTCCCTTGTCGCTGTAGATAGAATTTGATCCCAAATCTAAAATAGTTATCACATTATATGACTTCAAGTAGAGATATCAAAAAAATTTTTTTGATTTGTCAGGTTTTTATAATTCTTTAAATGGTTCTATGCTATCCCCCGTTTTTTGGGTATGTTCGTTTTTCAGCTTTTTAGTCTAAGGGTCACAGATTGTGACATTATTAACATTTAGTTTCTCTATATGTTCCAAAAATTCATTAGTGTCATAAAAGAAGACACGGAGCAGTCTTAAGCGGGGGGGGGACCCCCTGGCTTGGATGGCTACCCACAAGGGGAAAACCTTACGTTGGTTTTTGCCAGGAAAACCCCTGGGTGGATGGATATGGGGAGCAGTCCCCCACCCCCGCTTAAAACTGCTCCCGAAAAAACCCGACCCGGAAACACAGCTTAAAAACATGATGAAAAATTACAATTCTTTGTTTGCCTCGTTTTTGTGTAGTATTCTGGGGTCTCCATTATTTTCCAGCGCTGCCCTTAACTCTTTGGACATGGAGGTCACTGGCCACAGGTTGAGCCACTGGAATCCTTTTTCCCCCATGCGACATCAAGGAGATGTTTGGACCCTTGGGCTCCTCCACCTTCCCTTTGAGAAGGCGCCCCAGATAGCCCCTAGGGGAGGTTGGAGATGCTTGGCCGTAAAGCACCTTACCCTCATTTTCTTTAACAAGGGAGTATGGTCTTTGGGGGTGTTGGGGGCGTTACATTTGGGTATGGCCCTTGTGGCCAAGAAAAAGGAACAGGGTTGCTTCGGGTTTTCACTAAAGGGGCATTCACGGGTTCCCTCAATAAAATGTAGCTTCCCCCAAACCAGCAGAACTCATGCAGCCCCAAACCTTTCATCCAAAAACCATGTTGACTGTAGGAAGAACACTTGTCTTTGTGCTTCTACCTGGTTGCCCCAATTCCTGACCCTCTAACCAAATAGTTTTTAAATTGGTCTCTCAAAGAAAAGACTGGGTTTAAGTAATCCATGTACTTTGTCTCTTGTCTTCAGGGAAACTGTTTGCTGTCGTTCTTTTGGGACCATCTTTAAAAAGGCTTCCTTTTGGGCGACCCACGCGACTAAATTTGGGTTTTGGCACGGCTTTTGTTTGAGCACGACAGGCTAACACCCCCCCCATCTTCGCAAAACCTGGAACATTTATCATTGGGTAGGACGCTGAGCAAGTGCACAAAACTTCTTTGGTTGACCATGGTGAGATGGTGAGGCCTGTTGTGTATGCAATTTTCTTACAGCCTTAGCCATTTTTATATAGAGCAACAATTATTTTTTTCAGATCCTCCAACAGTTCTTTGCCATGAGAAGCCATGCTGAACTTCCAGTGACCAGTATGAGTGTGAGAGCGATAACACCAAATGTAACACAACTGCTCCCCAATCACACTTGGGACTGTTTAACACAAGAGGTCGGGGCTTATAACTGGCAAATTGGGCATAATTTGTCCATTGTCACTTAGGGGTCTACTCAGGTTTGTTGCCAGTGAATTAGGCATTGATGGCCATGAGTTATTCTGAGGGCACCAAATTTATATTGTGATACAAGCTGTACACTGACTTTATATTGCATAAATGTGTCAGTTCCTGAGAAAAAGAGAGCGAGAGAGAAAACTGAGTGCAGAGAACTGTGTATGGAACCCGGAGCAGATGGATGTCACTGCACCTCCACTAACAAAGCTGCATTAGCAGAAACACTTCTGATTTCCTGGCAATATCAGAATTGGATTCTGCTGAAGGACAAAGGGTTGTTGAAAGATCACAAGCTGAAGGTGGCAGTATGATAGTCTGGAGATGTAGTTTGGGCATTCTCTGGGCCACTCATCCATATAGAAGGCATCCTTACCCAATTTGGGTAAAATCCAGCCATGCACATGCTGGAAACCCATACATGCTGATTGTCTCCCCTGGGGTGGATAGGATCTTCCAACAAGACAATGGGCGTGTCACACAGTTTGAAATGTCCAACATTGGTTGAAGAAGCATCACCAAGGCTTCCATTTGCTACACAGACCCCTAATTCCTCAGACTCCAATTGAGCCTGTGTAGGGCCCCTGGATGGTCCTGTTGTCTTTATGGACCCTCAAGCAGCTGTGAGATGCAGTCGGCTCCAGATCCCTGTGACAACCTACCAGGACCTTATGGAGTCATTCGCCACCTGTCTCGCTGCTGTCTGTGCTGCACACAATGGTCTCGCTGGAGATAATGATGGGACTTAAATGTGTGTATTTCTCTTTACCTTCACTCCTTACAGTGAGAACCTGCCTGTGTGACTGCAGCCTTATAAATCCTTGTATAACGCTGTAACGTATCAGTGACACAGTCCAGGATTCTGCTCTACACTCACTCATCACTTTTATCACATAAACCTGGACTTGATAAGATTCTGAGACGCACAACCTTGTCTGACAATCAGGTCTGTCCTCTGCCCACACATCTGGCCCTTCAATACCAATGGGGCAGCACTTTAATACAAGTGGACACCATCTGGTTAGTGATAATCTCATCATGGCTTATAACCAGATCATCATGAGACAAAGTGCACATCTCCAGCTGATCTCATGGATGGGACGATGAGGTCTGTACGGCCTAACGGCTGCAGTCACCAAGTCTCCATGTTATAGAGCATCTCTAGAATGTGGTGGAATAGAAAGAGCAAGGTTTTCCATCAGAATCTATAATAAAGGTTTCCAGGACCTTATTGTATCCAATTCACTAAGAATTCAGGCTGTTCCAGGATCCCTGAAGACACCTCTGAATTCATCACTACTCACCTGTGGTCACATCTTTTGGGATCTCCTCCTTCACGTCACTCATCCTCGGCTCATCGCTCCTCATCTTCTCTTCATCAGCCTCCACTTTAGTATCAGCAGATCTCCACCCTGATGTGACACATGGAACAATTCAGTACAGCGGGAGAGATCAACATAAGAGACCTCGAAATATCATGAGCCCATCGTAAATGCAGGAGGTCCCCACCTTTTATACAGATTGTTTTATAGGATCATCTCCCTGAGGATTCCCTGGGACGTCCATCTCTTCTGCTTCATCCTCAACCTTAATATCAATCAGATTTTCCCCCTAGAGACAAAACCAGTGAAGTAAGTGCAGGTCGTTCCATTCACACACATCTATCACACAAATCTGTCACTCCCTGCACTTGGGCACTCACAGGCACTTATCTGTATATAGATGTACAGTCTGGGTGGCAGGTTCATCCATTTTTCATGTAAACCACCCCCTATTTATGAAACATGGCCGGCCCATTGTAAACTTGGCACTTCTTACCGTATGTTTCACCCATACACTCACACCTTGTGTCTCATTTGTAAGTACTTTTAATGTGTAATGACTGTATGTTTACCCTTGAATTTGTAAAGTGCTGCGGAATATGTTGGCGCGATAGAAATAAAGATTATTATTTATATTTTTATTATGGTCATATTTAGAGGAGACTTCAGCTTCCTCTACCTGATGATTCTCTGGGACATTTCCCTCTGGACAGTCCTGGGAATACAGAGGACGGGGACATCTCTCTGCTGGATTTATCTTACTTGATCCATCTGTAGGGAGCACAGTGACGGATACATAAGCCGTGGTATATCTGTCTATATATCATACATGTCTCATCACCTCCAATTCTATGAGAAGACAAAACAGAGATAGGGAGATAGAAGGAGATTGGGATAGAGCTGTCACTCCCTCCTGTGTCTCCCCTCACCTTGTGATGTCCGCGGCCGGTGATCCTCCATCATGACCTCCTGGTACAGATCCCTGTGTCCTTCTATGTACTCCCACTCCTCCATGGAGACATAGACAGCGACATCCTGACACCTTATAGGAACCTGACAACACAAGGATTCATCATCATCCAGACCCATCTGTGTTATGTATAATGTCCCGGCATTCCCCTCACCTTTCATCATCATCCAAACCCATCATCCCCTGTGTTATGTATAATGTCCCAGCATTCCCCTCACCTATCATCCCCTGTGTTATGTATAATGTCCCAGCACTCCCCTAACCTCTCCCCTCATCACCCAGACTATATCATTCCCAACATTCCTAGTCACCTCTCCAGTCAGCAGCTCAGTGATCCTGGTGGTCAGGTCTAGGATCTTCTGTATCAGTGAATGAGGCGGAGGCTCAGGGCTCTTGGTGTTGCTCCGTTCTCCTGACACACGGGGGACCACACACTCACCAGATGACTTCTTCACTACTGTGTAATCCTGAGTATGGGAAGACACTGATCACTACATAGATTCTAAGAACCCCTCACCTTTCCCATAATCCACCTGTTACTGATTGAGAGAAGAGCGAGGTCATGTGAGACTCTCACCTCTCCAGTGACCAAGTGTAACGGTCTGGAGGTGGATCCTCTGGACCACCGCAGGCGATGACGTAGGCCCACACCAGGGAGTGGAGTCTAAGTGGGTCCCGGTATTCACCAGAGCCCGCCGCAAAGCGGGATGGACTTGCTGTGGCGGGAGTCCACCGGTCACTACCATGGCGGGGCTTGCTGTGGCGGCGGCCCAAAGGGTAGGCGAGGTACAGAATCGGCAGGCAGCCCCGTAGTCGGGGACAGGCAAGAAGGTCATGGCAGGCAGCTGAGGTTCGTGAACGTAGACAGGCAGAAGGTCAGGGCAGGCGGCAAGGTTCGTGGTCGGTAAACGTAAGAAAATGGGTTCGGTACACGGTAGGCAAGACAAGGCTTTCTGGAACGCTTTCACAATAGGCATGTGCACTAAAGATCCGGCAAAGGCCACTGGGAAGAGGCTGGGCTAAATAGGGCAGTGCCGGTAATGGCCAATTACCGGCGCCACTGTCCCTTTAATCTGAGACTGCCGGCGTGCGCGCTCCCTAAGGGGCAGCGCGCGCACGCCGAGGGAACCTAGCGGACGGGGCAGGAGCGTGGCCGGGTTAAGTCACTGGGGCCCCGGGGCTGGGGGGACGAGCGGACCCCGGACCCGGGGTGCGGGACGGGGCGCCGCTCAGAGTCGGGGCAGGTTTGCGCCTGCGACCCGGGACGAGGGTTTCGCGAGGGGCATCCGTGACAGTACCCCCCCCCCTCCCTTGGGTCCCCCCTTGTTTTAGAGTGGAGAAATATCTGAATAATGCTGCGATCCAGGATGTTCTCCTCTGGCTCCCACGATCTTTCCTCGGGCCCGAACCCTTTCCAGTCGACTAGAAAATAACGTTTCCCTCTAGTCCTCCTCATACCCAGGATTTTTTTAAAACCACAAAGAATACGGCATCAGCCAGACGGAGGATGGACTGCCTTCGGGAGAAGCGATTAAGGACCAGGGGTTTTTGTAGCGGACATGGAAGGAGTTCGGGATGCGCATGGTAGGAGGGAGCCGGAGTTTATAGGCCACGGGTTTATGCGCTTAAGGACCTCGAAGGTCCTACAAAGCGGGGGTCCCAGTTTGTAAGAGGGGATTTTGGGGGCAGACATATCTGGTGACAGCCACACATACCCACCCGGGAAGAAGCAGGAGGAGGGCTTTTTCTTTTATTGCCTGCCCCTTCATGGGGTCAGATGCACGGAGCAGGGATTGGCGGGTCAGGGACCAAATGGCCCCTATGTCCTGGACCAGAGTGTCGCAGCGGGACCTGGATGAGGATGCTAGCGGGAGAGGTGGGGGGGGGATGTAACCGTCCCACAACGTAAAAGGGAGAGGCACCCGCGGAATCTGACCCCTAGGGAATTATATGAAAATTCCGCCCAAGGAAGTAAGTTGACCCAGTCATTTTGCCGTGCAGACAGAAGGGGCGAAAGGTAACTTTCCAGAACTTGATTAACTCTCTCCCCCTGGCCATTCGTCTGGGGGTGGAAAAGCCGAGGAGAAGTCAAGCTTCACTGGAGTTTAGCGCAAAGGGGCCCGCCAAAATTTAGAAACGAAATGTACCCCCCGATCAGAGATGATTTGGAGAGGGAGACCATGCAGACGAAAAATGTGGAGAAAAATAGGCTCGGCCAGGCGCGGGGCCGAAGGCAGACCGGGCAAGGGGACAAAATGTGCCATTTTAGAAAACCGGTCTACCACCACCCACACAACGGTGTTACCAGACGAAGGGGGTAGGTCGGTTATGATGTCCATCGCTATGTGAGACCATGGTTGCGTAGGGATGGGCAGTGGATGCAAGAGACCTGCCGGCCTGTGGCGAGGAACCTTGTTGCGGGCACAGGAGGTACATGCCTGGACGAACTCCTTAAGTCCTTCGCGAAGGGTTCCTGCCACAATAGTAGGGGAAATCAGGAGAAACGTCTTGTGGGCACCGGAATGCCTGGCCACCAGTGAGCAGTGGCCCCACTTCAGGACACGCCTACGGAGCGCAGGGCGGACGTATGTCTTCCCCGGTGGGAGGTTCCGGAGGTCGACAGGGGCTGCGGAGATAAGGCGTTCCGGGGGAATTATGTGCTCTGGAATCGCTTCTTCACCCACCACGTCGGAGGCACGGGAGAGGGCATCCGCCTTCACATTTTTTTTGGCAGGGCGGAAGTGAATCTGAAAATTAAAGCGGGAGAAGAAAAGCGACCACCTAGCTGGCGGGGGATTGAGTCGCTGGGGCCGTCTGAAGGTACTGGAGGTTTTATGATCCAAAGTAGATACAAATGGGATACGGGCACCTTCCAGGCAAAATATGCCATTCGTCCAGGGCCGTTTTATGGCTAATAATTCCCGATCTCCAATGGTGTAATTCCTCTCCGCCTGTGAAAAGGTTTTAGAAAAGAAGCCACAAGTGACTGTTTTGCCTGTGGGCCCTTTTTGCGTTAGGATTGCTCCAGCGCCTCCCGTTTGAGGCGTCACTTCAAGCGAGAAGGGTTTGCTGGGTCTGGCCGCGACAGGATGGACGCAGAGGCAAAGGCCGTTTTTAGCTTGGAGAACGCTTCCTCGGCTCGGGAAGGGCCAGCTCCGTGGATTGGCTTTTTTTCTTCGTTAGGGCCACAATGGGACCCACCAGCGTGGAAAAATGCGGAATAAACTGCCGGTAAAAGTTGCAGGGAAGCCCAAGAACCGTTTTTATGGCCCGCAGCCCACTGGGCGTGGCCATTGCAATACGGCCCGACAACTTGGCTGGGTCCATCCGTAGCCCTTGGTCCGAGATAATATAACCCAGGAAGGAAGGCTGACTTGATGGAAGAGGCACTTCCTAATTTGGGGACATTACATGGGGAGTGGGGGGTTAGCCAGTAGGACTATGGTAGACCACGACACAGGTATAGAGAAGATCCCTGAAGACACATTACGAATCCTGGAAGCGGCAGGCGAATTACACAGTCCGAAAGGCATCACCAGGTACTCGAAGTGCCCGTCTCTTTGGGGTTGAAGGCCGTCTTCCATCATCGCCCTTGCGGATTCGACCAAATTGTAGGCCCCTCTCAGATCCAACTTTGGAAAAGATCCTTGCGCCCTGTAGACGGTCGAATAGTTCCGTGATCAACGGTAGGGGGGTACCGGTTTTTTACCGTGATCTTGTTAGACCTCGGGAGGGCGATGCAGGGCCGTAAGGAGCCGTCTTTCTTTTCCAAAGAAGAAGAAATCCCGCTCCCGCGGGGAGAAGAGGACTTTCGAATAAATCCTTTCTGAAGATTTTCCCAGATGTATTCAGACATGGCTTGTTCTCAGGAACGGATAAGGGGTTAGACTCTGCCCGAGGAGGGCTTGGTACGGGAGAAAAATCAATAGGGGAAACTCGGACGCATTTTTTGTGGCGGCAAGGTCTCTGCTTGCTTCTCGGAAAAGTCGTCAGAAAACTCTCGATATGACGCGGGGTGACTCGCTAGAGGCTTAGACGGTACCGGAGAAGCGGTAAGCACCGGGCGGGGTGCCACCAAACAGCGAGACAGACACTCTGGGCCCCATCGCAAAACTTCGCCCATCTGCCAGTCAAGTACCGGCGCATGTTGCTGCAGCCCGGAAAGGGCCCCAAAGGATGGGCGAGGGAAAATCGGGGTAGCAATTTAAAAAGACAGTCTCTTTTGCAGGCTCCAGTTTGAAGGAAAGGGGGCTCCGTACGGTTGCGGACTAGCTCGTGAGGATCTCCCCACTGACGGAGGAGATTGGGTAGGGGTTTCCAGGAGAAACCCGGGAAGATTGTGTTGAGAAACCAAAGGCAGCGTCCAAGAAGTTCCCCGCCGTAACCCGGGGTCCAGGAAGGCTGAAGCTTGAAAGTGGATCCCGGCTTCCGTGCTGCCAGACGGGTTTTTCGATGAGGTGAGGGACTGCACACCCCTAGGGAGCCTCTCCCACGTTGCTAGGGTGCGCTGTCTCCAGGACGCCGCGGATGGAGCATGCAACCTCTGAGGAGATGTTCAGGGCTGCCACAGTAGAGACATAGGCCTTCCTTACGCCGTTGGTCAAGTTCCTGCGGAGTCAGGTGGGCTCTATCCACTGGCATGGCCTCTTCCACGGCTGGCTGGGAAGGAGGCTGTGGAGGCCGTAGAGACACCGGAGCAGGACGGGATAGGCGGCGTATTTGACTGGTTCTTTCTCTTTGGCGGAGCTCCTCCAGTCTCTCTGCGAGGCGGATATCAATCCGGTTAGCCAAATGGATGAGCTCGCTTAAAGAAGACGTAGAGTCCCGGGCGGCGAGGGCAACCTTAATCTGGCTGGAGAGGCCCATCTTGAACGTGGCGCACAATGCTGCATCGTTCCAAGCCAGCTCTGATGCTAGTGTGCGGAACTGCACGGCGTAGTCTCCCACGGAGGCGTTCCCTTGCTGCAAGTTCAAAGGGGGGTTTCAGCAGATGAAGCGGAGCAGGTCATCGAAGACCTACGGAATTCCTGTAGAAATTTTCACCAGGCAGCGGTGACCGGGTCGCCTCGGTCCCAGAGAGGAGTTGCCCAGGGCCGGGCTTTACCCGAGAGGAGACTGACCACGAAAGGGCCACCTTGGATCTTTCGAAGGGAACGACCAGCCTAAGTTCCACATGAAGGGAGCACTGGGTGATGAAGCCCCTCAGGGGCCCTTGGGGTCCCCGGCAAACTTTTTGTCGGCATGACAAACTGGAGCTTAGGACCGGCTGGAGCGACCGCCATGGGAGGAACCACTGCAGCCGACTGCTGCTGCTGAGTGGCGATGAGCTGCTGCATCATGGAGGAGAGTTGGTCAAGCTGCTCCGCTTGCTGCGCGATCTGTTTCGATTGCTTGACCACGACGGTGGTGATGTTGGCGACGCTCGGCAAGGACACCTTGGCGGGATCCATGGCGGATCTTACTGTAACGGTCTGGAGGTGGATCCTCTGGACCACCGCAGGCGATGCGTAGGCCCACACCAGGGATGGAGTCTAAGTGGGTCCGGTATTCACCAGAGCCCGCAGCAAAGCGGGATGGACTTGCTGCGGCGGGAGACCCAGGTCACTACCACTGGCGGGGCTTGCCTGTGGCGGCTGCCAAAGGTAGGCGAGGTACAGAATCGGTAGGCAGGCTCGTAGTCGGGGACAGACAAGAAGGTCAGGGCAGGCAGCTGAGGTTCGTGAACGTAGACAGGCAGAAGGTCAGGGCAGGCGGCAAGGTTTTTGGTCGGTAAACGTAAGCAAATGGGTTCGGTACACGGTAGGCAAGACAAGGCTTTCTGGAACGCTTTCACAATAGGCATGTGCACTAAAGATCCGGCAAAGGCCACTGGGAAGAGGCTGGGCTAAAATAGGAGCAGTGCCCGGTAATGGCCAATTACCGGCGCACTGCCCTTTAATATGAACTGCCGGCGCGCGCGCTCCCTATGGGGCAGCGCCACGCACGCCGAGGGACTGAGACGGATGGGGCAGGAGCGTGGCCGGGTAAGTCACTGGGGACCCGGGCTGCGGGACGAGCGGACCCCGGACCCGAGGTGCGGGACGGGGCGCCGCTCAGAGTCGGGCACGGATGCGCCTGCGACCCGGGACGAGGGTCGCAGGGGCATCCGTGACACAAAGTAGATGATCTCCAGGGTGAGATCTAATATCCTGGTGGCCCTGAGGTCCTTGTTCATCCTTGGGGGGTCATGGATGAAAAGGTCCATTGTCTTTTGCTGTGAGACTCCTGAACCTGAGGAACATGAAGAAGATAATAACAATTGAGAGCAGAATCAGACTATACACACAACTCTATTATGTACATATATATACCTACACTATAGTGACAGTTCAGACTCCTCGACATCTCATCAATCTGTGTCTACTGATCAGACATTGTACAGATTGGTCTAGTTCTTCTTCAGAGCCCCCATAAAAGAAACACATGGTTCACATATCTGAGCCATGGAATGGTGTGTCCAGAGAGTGGGTAACCGGACACCGACTGTGCTGCAAAAGGCAGAATATATTTGTGTAACTTGATGCTGCCGGAGACCCCATCAAAGTAATATTCAGTCCCAAACTTAAAATAGTTCATTGTCAGTATCAGATGCAATAAGCTCAGAAGAAATGCGGTTGGGAGGGAGGAGTGGTTGGTGTGGGGTACTATCAAACTCATTCCACTGTGCCCTCCACTCAGTAGGCAAAGCAGACAACTGGGGTCACTGTACTGTGTTCAAATGCGAATATATTTGTGTGCCTTGCAGATTCGGAGACCCCATTAAAGTAATATTAGTTCCCAAAAACCATAATAGTTGTCAGTATCAGATACAATAAGTTCATAAGAAAGGAGGTGAGGGGGTTAGCCGGCTCTTCCAAACTCCCTCCACTGTACTCTCCAATCCACTCTCTCTTTATCTTTCTATCTCTGAGGACCTGACACAATGATGCAATGTAAAGTAGTCAGTGTACAGCTTGTATCACAATGTAAATTTGGTGCCCTCGGAATAAATCACAGCCATAGATGTCTAAATCGCTGGCAACAAACACTAGTAGACCCCTAAGTGACAATGGACAAATTGTGCCCAATTTGCCATTTACAATCCACGAACTCATGTGACACGTTAGTGTTAAAAAGTCCCAGGTGTGATTGGTGGGCAGGTGTGTTACATTTGGTGTTATCGCTCTTGCACTCTCTCATACTGGTCACTGGAAGTTCAGCATGGCCCCTTCATGAAAAAGAACTGTCTGAAAAGAAAAAGAAAAAAAAATTGTTGCTCTGTATAAAGATGGCCGAGGCTGTCAGAAAATTGGCAACACCTTGAAACCGAGGTGCAGCAGGTGTCCAAGGAACCACCAGCGTTTACAGAGGGACAGGTTCCACACAACATACAACGGGCCTCACCATGGTCGACAAAGAAGTTGAGAGCATGTGCTCAACATCCTATCAGTGTAAGCGCTGCTGAACATTGCTGCTTGATGGTGGGGTATCGCCGGTCATCCGTGCACTGAACCAATTGGTCTGCATTGGCGGTCGTCCCAAAAGGAACCCTATTCTATAGATGATGCCAAGAAGGCCGAAACAGTTTGCTGAAGAAGCAGACTAAGGGACATGGATTACTGGAACCATGTACTATACTTGATGAGACAAGAGAAACTTATTGTGGTTCAGATGGTGTCAAGGTTGTGTGGCGGCAACAGGTGAGGTGCACAAGAAAAGTGTGTCTGCCTACAGTCAGCATGGTGGTGGGAGTGTCATGGTTTTGGGCTGCAGCTGCATGGTGCTTCCGGCTGTTGGGGAGCTACAGTTCATTAGGGAAACCATGATGCCGACATATATTGTGGACATCCTGAAGCAGAGCATGACCCCCTCCCTTCTGGGTGGTAAGGCAAGTATCCAACTTATAACGGACCCCAACACCTCCAGACCACCACTTCCTTGCTAATGAGAATGACGTTAAAGCTGCTGGGACTGGCCAAGCATGTCTCGAGACTAAACCCTATTGAGAGCCTGTGGGGTATACTTTAAACGCAAGGTGGAGGAGGCAGATTTAATAATCCACAGCTTGTCATGAGTGAAGTGGAAGAGGTTTCCTGTAGGTGTCAGAACATACACTGACAAGCAAAATGGTAACAAGGTCTTGACTTGTTACTTTCAGGCTTCTATCTCACCATTCCACTACAGCTTTGAACAGGAGACTACCATAATTTAAATAGAGGATACCTTAGTGTCTATATATAAATTTGACGTGCAACTATTTAGCATCTGCTTAGTTCTGCAGATTCTTGTCATGTGACTGCATTGTTATTTTATTAGTATTTGGTAAATCCACCTTTGGCTTTCAGCTCTACCTGAATCGTTCTGGGCTCTCGATCAGATTCAACCATGTATAGACCAAAATCTGATCCCCGGTCTCTTCTACACGTTTCCAATGTTGGTGCAGAGTGGACTTGCGTGTGAATACAGCTTTTTCTTCAACTTTACCCACAAATGTTGAATTGGGTTGATGTCTGAGGACCTTGCGTGGCCAATCCAGAGCTATACTTAATTGTCATTGTACCATATTCTTCACCAAAGTGACGTTTGCTTCAGGTCATGTTGTCCTTCTGGAACACTATGTTGTCCTTTATCATACCCCTAGTACTCGAGTGTTTGAAGTAACTCATGCTTGTAGGACACTCACATATAGCTCTGCATTGAGGTCACCCATCTCTTCCTGGTTCAAGTATCCAACACTCTTGCTGTGAAACATCCTATATCATCAGGCTTCTCTCGCACCTAAAATTGTCAGTTCCTTCAAATTTTTCTTGATCCGTTAGCCCCATTCTTCAAACCACTTTGCCCCATCTGTCACGGTCTATTGACTTACATCTCATTGCTCCAATTCCACCCGTTTCCAATCTTCCAAATTTTGTACTCTTTTTTTGCAGACTGCGAGCCCGATGCTTCTTATGATGAGACTGAAGTCACAGTTTCTTCATCTTTTTTGGCCATCATTCCAGACCTGTGAAATACATTGCCCGGTACTTGCATAAATATCTGTGATCTCACGCTAATGAAGCCTACGAGCCTCCTCCACTGCAGTGTCCGTCACATCATAACTAATAGACTTTGGGCGACATGTATGAACGGGGCGACCCCGTTTGCTCTATTTTTAATCAGGCACACTCCAATATTGGGCACATTGTAAAGCGAGCCTCGCAAGCACTTTGTAATGCGGGCTGATTATCGGGCTGGCGTACTGGAGGCGTGTCGCGCTACAACCGTACAAAAATCTACAGATTTCTGACTTTTTATCGGCAAATCCAGGCACATTACTGCTGGAACAGGTAGAGCACTTTAAAAGTGGTTTACCTGAGCCTGAAGTGTCGCTTTGTAGCTATAAATCTATGACCCGCAGTAGAACAGGTTTTTACACTCACCGGCCACCTTTATAGGTACACCTGTCCAACTTGCTCGTTAACACTTTAATTTCTGTAATCAGCCAATCACATGGCGGCAACTCAGTGCATGTAGGCATGTAAACATGGTCAAGACCAATACTCCTGCGTTCAACCGGGCAATCAGTATGGGGAAGAAAGGTGATTTGAGTGCCTTGATGTGGCATGGTTGTTGGGCCAGAAGGGCTGTTCTGAGAATTTCGAACTGTGATCTCCTGGATTTTCACGCACACATCTCTAGGGTGTACAGAGAATGGTGCCGAAAAAGAAAAAAACATCCAGTGAGCGGCAGTCCTGGTGGGCGGAAATGCCTTGTTGATGCCAGAGGTCAAAGGAGTATGGGCAGACTGGTTCGAGCTGATAGAAAGGGCACAGTGACTCAATCTAGCCCACCGTTTACAACCAAGGTAGGCAGAAGAGCTTCTCTGAACGCACAGTACGGCGAAACTTTGAGGCTGATGGGCTACAGCAGCAGAAGACCACACCGGGTGCCACTCCTTTCACCTAAGACAGGAAACTGAGGCTCCAATTTGCCCAAGATCATCGAAAATTGGACAGTAGATGATTGGAAAAAAACGTTGCCTGGTCTGATGAGTCTCGATTTATGCTGCGACCCATGTTTCGGTGGTCGGGTCAGAAACTTGGGCCTGTCAACAACATAGAAAAGCATGGATCCATACTGCCTTGTTTCAACGGATTTCTGGATTGGTGGTGGTGGCTTTTGTCATGGTCGTGGGGAATATTTTCTTGGCACTCTTTGGGCCCCTGTGGTACCAATTTGAGCATATTGCAACCCTTTGTGGATGCTATGCCACGAAGAATTGAAGGCAGTTCTCTGAAGGCAAGATGGGGGTCTCCAACGTTACTAGCATGGTGTACCTAATAAAGTGCCGGTGAGGTTATTATATTTTACTCACAAAGTCGGTACAACCCTCACATTTTTGTAACTTTTGTTATTATATATTTGTTGAATGGGACAACACTGAGGATCTGACACTTTGATTAATGTATTTGTGTGCAGCTTATATAACAGAGTAAATTTAGTGTGTCTTCTAAATAAACTCTGCACGGCCATCAATGGTCCAAATGCTTGCACAAGGTGAGCACATCCATTAGTGAAATGGGGAAGAAAAATTGTGCCCCAAGTCTTCGGGCCTGTTTTGGTGAAGTCGTTATATAATTAAAAACCTGTCTCCCAAAATAAAAAAGAATTTTTTGGTCCCCGCTTTTTCAATGCAGGACAAAGCAGGAGGAATTGGGGTCAAACCTTCTACTGCCCCAGATTTTCCCCTCATCAGATGGATTTTAAATTAAAAAAGAATTTGGATACAGAAACAGGAAAAGGATTTAACCACAGGGGAAAAGGATCCCCGTTTCTGAGCAACAAAAATTACCCAGATTTCAGAAAATTTTCATTTTGCTTTGAAAGAATGAAGACAACCATTCATCAACCTTTGACGGTCTGAGACAATTCCTTTTAAACCCCCCGATTGGTATGGGAAAGACTTGCCCATGGGTCACCGGCTTTGCCCCAACCCAATTTTTGTAAAGGGGGCCTTTCTGTACCGGAAAAAAATGACTCAATGTGAGGGTCGTCATGGGGGATCTGAGGAGGCAATACTATTTCCAGAACAAATTCATAACCCAAAAATGTATTCGGGACGTTATTGTTGAAACGTTTTTTTCAAACTTCCTCACGTTTTGCATTTTTACAATTTTAAAAGTTTTTTTGTTCATAGTTGTATCCAAAAATATATTTTCGGGTTTGTTTCAACTGCGCATTGCAGGTTGCCTTCAGGTTTTAGTTGTCTATAATATGCCAAATACCCCCAATTACATAAAATCCAACATTATTTTTACGCAGTTCTCTAACATACCACACCGGGAGAAAAAGTGATGTCTTTCTATCTACGCAAACAAAAAAGTGAAAGGAGGCCGGCACAGAGCATTTTAAAAATATCTTGGCCAGCTTGTACTTTCTAAAACACCCATGATGGCAGAGCGCACAGTTTCCCCTTATCCCCAGCAAAAATCATGAATTCAAGCTTACACTGACCGAAAAAAAGGGGTAAAATTTTCTTCCATTGTGACTTTCAGGCTCCAAAAACTCGCCATCCCTACAGCCGAATATAAAACCACCATCATTTTAAACAATCCATCTTTCCAATCTTATACATAATTTTTCCTGCACATTAAGGATCCTTAGTTTTTGCAATTTTTTGTCATGTTACTGCATTGTTACCATTTTGCTCCTGGTGGTGGGACAATCTTCTTCTGGTTACTACAAATTACAACCTGTTCTCACATTCTCATAGCTCAGTGTGTTATTAGGCTGATTCCCAAAAGAAAAGTCACTTGTTCAAGCAGTCATAAAGATTTCCCAAGAAAAGAGAAGCAGCATCATCCAGCTCATCGATAGCGTCTCATGAAAGTTGCCGAACTGCATCATGTGCGTCCCCGACAGCTGGAAGAATATGGAAAGAAGTCCGTCCGTCCCAAAGCCAAGAGGTGACGTCCAGGGAAATATCAGAGTCAACAAGTCGCTCATTACAAAGGGCAACATGTATGATTTTTGGCGCTCAGGCGCCATTTTTTATGCGCATTAGAATGCGCCTGAATCTACTGTATATGAGTCTTACCTAAACCTGATAGGGACTCCACCATCCCAGGATCCTATAGGCCCATCTCCCTCATTAACGTAGACCTGAAAATAATTTCAAAAATAATGGCGGACCGACTTGCTATTTTATTTCCTAAATTGATCTCTGAGCATCAGAACGGTTTTGTCAAAAACAGATCGGCAGTGATGAACATCAATAAGGTATTGACGGTTCTGGATGATATCAAAATCCATCCACAAAAACACAGGGCCCCAGCCTTATTGTCAATCGATGCCGAGAAGGCGTTTGACAATGTGAGCTGGATTGGAGGGGGAAAGTACTGACTAAAGGGGATTTGAGGCAAATTTCATCAATAATTCAGTCCTTATAGAAACCCAAAACTGCAAGGATCGCCATACCAGGATTTTTATCCACCCCTTTCTCTATGGGGGGTACGGGCAGGGTGCCCTTTGTCACCCTTATTTTTTAAAATATTGCCATTGAACCGTGGTGAGCACATAGTCAGCAACGTCCAGGAATTTGGGGCTTCTGTTTGGGGAAAAAAATTCTTAAAAATAGCGTTTTTTGCGAACAAAATTTTCTTTTTGCCCGCCCCGGATGGGGATGCCCTTTTTAGTATTAAATGTTCTGACAAAAATTTTGGAAACATTCGGTTTTAACCCCTAAGGACCCGGTGTTTTTTGTTGTTGACACGTTCTTTTTTTCCCTCCTCGCCTTTCCAACCATAACTTTTTATTTTTCCACCTACAAAGGTAACGGGTTGGTGGGATTCGCGGACCACTGCTAGCTTGGGGTTAAGCCACGTCAAGGAAGGGAGTCTAGTAGCCCCCGGGTTTTTCCCCGGGCCCGCCGAAAGCGGATGGACTTGCTGCGGCGTGAGGCTCCCGGGGTCTTACCCCCCTGACGGACTTGCTAGCGTGGCGGCGGGGTGTGCGGGTACGGGCGAATCCGGAGGCTTATCGGGGGACAGGAGAAGGCAGGGCAGGCGGCAGGGGTTCGTGGTCAGAGCAGGCAGACGGTCAGGGGGGGCCCAAAAACAGGAAAGGTCAGGAAGTAGCAAAGGAGGTACTCGGGGACAGAACAGACCCAATACCCAAACAACGGACGCACCCCAACGAATGGCAAGGGGTTTTTTGGGGGTGGTCCCTTAAATAGGACCAGCGCCACAATAGCCAATTTACTGGGGGCGGGCCCCTTTTAAATCCTGACCAGCCGTCGCCGCCGCCTGGGGACGGGGGCACGCCGCGGGGGCCGGAACAGCAGGGGCAGCGTTCACCGGAGCGGGCTGGAATGCCGCGCCCGGGGCAGCAGGGAAGGGGCCCGGGGGGCCGGGGGCACCGCCGGCCCCAGGAGCCCTCCCGGAGAGGGGGGGACCGCGGGGCGCGCGGCCCCCCCCGGCCCCCATACAGCCCCCCCCCCCCCTTGGGTCCCCCCCCTTTTTAGAAACCTAGCAAGGGGGGTCAGGGGACGGGTTGGCCTCGGGTTTCCCATGAACGCTCCTCACCCGAACCCCTTCCAGCGATAAGGAAAACCGCTTCCCCCTCACTGTTTCTCCGCCAGGACCCCCTTGACCTCAAAGATGTTATTAGATGGCCACAGAAAAGGGCGGACAGATCCGGAGAAGCGTTTCAGCCCCCACAGGGTTGAGGAGCGAGACAGGGAAGGAGTTGGGGATCCCAAAATTTGGGAGGCAAGGGGAGCTTTAGGAACCCGGGGTTTTTAAACGCCGAAGTACCACAAAAGGGCCCCAAAATATTTGGGGGACCCAGCTTGTAGCTGGGCACCTTAAGCGAATGTACTTGGAATAGCCAAACCCGTCACCCGGCAAAATAGGGGCGCCGGTCTCCCTTTACCTTCACCTGGGCTTTATACGGGAGGAGGCCCGAGAAGGGGCCTTTACGGTGACCTCCAGAGAGACTTGTTTCCCCCGAACTTGGCATCCCGGCGGAACGTCACACGAAGAAGGCAGGGAGAGGCGGGGGGGGATGTAGCCCAAGGAAAACAAAAAAGGGAAGGCTCCTGTGGACTCAGAGTCCAAGGAGTTGAAATAAAAATTTCCGCCCGGGGGAAAGGGGGGGCCGACCATTTATCCGGGCGGGCGGAAACAAAATGCTAGGTACCCCCACTGGTTGACCCCTCTACCTCCCCTTTTGGGTTTTAGGGTGATGGCCGACGGAATCCACGGACCCGAATTAGTACCAACCCCCCAGAATTTAGACACAAACTGGACTCCCTTCAGAAACTTTATGTAAGGGAGCCCTGAAGAAAAACACTGCTGGAAAAATGTTGGGGGGCCAATAAAAGGGCGAGGGAAACCCCGGGCAGAGGACAAAAGGGGCCATTTAAGACCTATGGGTCACCACCCAAAATACGTTTACCTGATGAGGCCGGGAGGTGGGAATGAAGTCCATGGCGATATGGCCCCAAGGATTTTCAGGCACGGGGAGAGGTAGTAGTAACCCGAGGGTCTGAGGCGAGGGCCCTTTTTTGCAGCCGGGAGGTGCAGGCCAGGACTAATCTTAACATCAGGCCGGGGTTGGGCCCCATAAATCGGAGATAAACCGCAAGATTTATGCACCCCGGATGGCCAGCACACGGAAAGTGCCCCCACTTTAGAATACGGGGCCGAGGCCGGGCGGACAAATTCTTTCCCCGGGGGTGGTGTTTAAAAGCCCCCGGGGGCTGCCGTGAGGAGCCTTTCGGGGGGGGAATTATATGGCAGAGGTCTTCTTGCCACATGTCAGAGGAAAACGAGAAAGGGATCCGCCCTGATTTTTCCAGTTTGCCGAAATAAAGGAAAAAGTCAAAGCGGGCGAAAAAAGGGGGACCACCGGCTTGACAGGATTTGATTTGGGGCAATGAAGAAAAGGGGAGGTTTTTTGTGATCTGTGAAGATTTCGAAGGGGGGGGCGACCCCCCTCCAACAAATCGCCATTTTTTCTGGGGCCAATTTAAGGGCCATAGTTCACGATCCCCGTAGAAAAATTTCGTTCGGCTGGGGGAAAGGGGTTTTTGAGAAAATCCGCAAGTACGCAGTTTTCCGGAGGCAGACTTTTGCAAGAGGAAAGCCCCCGGGCACCACAAAAGGGCGTCCCCCTTAAAAAACGGACGCTGGGCCCGGGGCGAGATGAAGGGGGCCAAAGCAAAGCGGACTTGAGATCTCAAAGGCTTCTTACTTTGGGAGACCGGGATTTGGGGTTGGCGTTTTTTTTTCTCGGCCACCAGGGGGGCCACGACGGGGAGAAATTGAGATGAACTGTCTGTGTAGTTCCAAAGCCTAAAAAACGTTAAGCCCAAGACCCCTGGCGGCCACTGAGAATGCAGACAGTTAAAAGGGGGTCCATCTGGAGCCTGATCCGGACATTACCCCGGGGAAGGGGCAACGAAGTGCCCGAATAGGCATTTTTTATTTTGCATAAAAACTGATTCTCGGAACGTTTAAGCCCAGGGGGGACATGATGGCGGTAACCTTCGGGTTGAAAGAAGATAGGATCATCCAAGAAAACAACCAGCATGGGGAGTCGCGGAAGATCTCGTTACGAAGTTCTGGAAAAGGCCGGGAGCTTGCAAAGGCCAAAGGGCATGACCAGATATTCGAATGGCCATCCGGGGGTTTAAAGGCTTTTTTTCCTTTCGTCGCCTTCCCGAATACGAACAGATTATAACACCACAAAGGTCCAATTTAGAAAAAAAATTTTTGCGCCACGTACGGTCAAATAGCTCTGAAATCAAAGGCAGGGGATATGTTTCTTTATGGTTATCTTATTTAACCACGATAATCATACAGGGCGAGGGTTCATCCTTCTTTTCGACAAAGAAGAATCCCGCTCCCGCAGGTAGGATGACTTGCTTTTTAAACCCTTGCGGGGTTCCTTGAATTACCCGACATCGCCTTTGTTTCCCCGGGGGCCCAAAAAAGGGTAAATCTGCCCCGGGAGGGTATCCGGGTTGCAGACATAGGGCAATCGAAGGGGCCCGGGGCGGGGGAGAGTTTTTTGGTGTCTTTCGGAGAAGACGCGGCAAAAGTCCCCGGTAAGGACAGGCAACCGGCAGGGGATCGAAGGTTTTTTCAGAAAAAACCGCAAGGCGGGGGGGTGCCACCAGGACGAGAGTGACATGCCCCGGGCCCCCAAAGAAGGAGCCTTTTTCCCGTCAGATCGAGCATGGGCTTGCAACCAGGGGAAGGCCCCGAAGGGTCTCAGAAAGGAACGAGGGACACAGGGGTTTTCACCCTTTCCTTTAGCGCACCAAATCGCAGGTAGGGCGCCTGCAGAACCCCAATGACATCCTTGAGGCATTCGCCCCTGACAGAGGAGACAAAATGGTTTTCGCAGAGGGGCATGAAGGGAACTTAACACCAGTGCGGGTAATAAAGTTACCCCGGGCCCCGAGTCCCCGGGAAAGGGGGGTGGCCTGAAAGGTGCGTCAGGCGAAGTTCCCCAACCCCCTACCGGAATGGGCAGACGGGAAGGCCCCACTGACACCCAAAGGTTGCTTCCCCGCAGCCCCAGTGAAGAGCCCGGACGCACCCCCGGAAAAGCCCCCCCAAAAAGCGGCTGCGTGGCGATTTAAATCGCGTTGGAGACGGAGCTCTTGTTGTCCTCTCCGCCAAGCGAATTCGTCCGGGGGCCGCCGAATCAATTTGTCCCGAGAGGAACGATCCCAGCCGCGAGCTCATTTTTTTTTTTTTTTTTAAAGGGTCCCCAAAAGGCCCTTTCCGAAAGTCCCACCAGGCCTCGTTGTTCCATCGAGTTCTGAAACAGCTTCGGAACTGCACAATACTTCCCCAGTGGGGAAACACCCGACAGAGGTAAAACAAAGAGCAGCCGCGGGGAGGTACGGCCAGGTCCCCGAAAACAGTCGGAATCCCGGAGGAACCTTGAGATTAGCCGTGAGCGGGTCTCCTCGATCCATAGCGGGGGTGGCCCAGGCCAGAGCTTCGCCAGTTTGGAGGCTGATAATGAAGGCCACTTTTGCCCGCTCAGTGGGGGAAATTAGTCCAAACATCTCAATGTTTGGGTGGAGCATTAGTGAGGAAGCCTCTGCACTTCTTGGATCTCCACATAGAGAGAGGGGGCGGAGCGCAGAGAAGGGCCCGGTGAAATTGCAGGGCAACAGGGGGCCGCAACGGTAGCAGTCGCTGAAAGGGGGGTAAACCTGCAAAAATTCTGCATCCTGGCCACAGGTGGTGACACAATGACTTGCGGGCGACACCGTCGCAACATCCCGGGGTTCAGGAGAGGTCCCTGGCGGAAAACCATGGCCCCTTCGTTTCTGTAACGGGTATGGTGGTTTTGCGGACCACTGCAAACGTTGGGAAGCCAGTCAAGGAACGGACTAAGTACCCCCGGTTTTTTACCAAGCCCCCCGCAAAGCGGGAGGGACTTGGCGGCGTGAGGCTACCAGGTCGTTTCCCCCTGTGGACTTGCTAGCGATGGCGGCCGGGGTTTGCGGGTCAAGGGCTTTACCCGGGGGCGTAGTGGGGGGCAGGCAGAAAAGGGCAGGGCAGGCGGCAGAGGTTCGGGGCAGAGAAAGCAACGGTCAGGGGGGCAGCAAACAGGGGAAGGCGGGAAAGACAAACGGACTGGTACACGGGCGTCAGAAAGATCTCATACTCTCAAACTAACGAGACCACACCCAAAGAACTGGCAAAGGGTGTTGGGGGTGTGTACCTTAAAAAGACCAGCGCCCAGCAATAGCCAATTACTGGGGGTGGCCCCTTTTAAATCCTGACCAGCCCTCCCCGCGCGCGCCTGGGAACGGCAACCCCCGGCCGGCGGCCGGAACAAAAGGGGCACGTTCACCCCGGGGCGTGGTGGTAAGTGCCCCGCCCCGGGGAGCAGGGGGATGGGCGCGGGCACCGCGGGACCCCCCGCCCAAGCCCGGCAGCAGGGAATTGGGGGGCGGGCGGCCGCGCACCCGCGCCAGGAGCCCCCGCGGGGAAGGGGGACCGCGGGGCCAGCGGGCCCGGCCCCCCCAAACATAGACACATAGGGCTTTTTTTTTGCGTACCAAATTGTACTTTTTAATGGTGTTTTTACTATTCTAAAGAATATACGGGAAACCGCAAAAAAAATTCCAAGTGGGAATTCCAAAATTTTTGGAAAAAAAATATTTCCCATGTTTTTGGGGGGTTTTGCTTTTACGCTTCAACTTCGATCAATCAATTGTTTTTCTGTTTCTACAGGTTTTAGCATCCCGAATACCAAACATTAGGGTTTCTGTTTGTTTTGGTCCCCCTAAAAAAATTCCAAAATTTTTCTAAACTTGAAATTTGGCCGCGGCCAGTTTGGCGACCCAAAAATTTTTGTACTAAACCTTCCGTCATGAGGGGGCATTTTTTTTTCGGGGTGAAATGTACTTTTTATCGCTAGCAGTTTGGGAATGCATGCATTTTTTTATCACTTTTTTTTCCATTTTTTAAGGAAAAAAAGACCCAAAAAACCCCAATTTTTTGGGGTTTGGAATTTTTTTATTTACGGGGTTCAGCTTTTGGGGTAAATGATGTTAATTTTTTTAGATCGGGGTTTTTCGACGCGGGGGAAACCCAAAAATGTGTAACTTTTTTATTATTTTTTTTGTTTTTATTTGTAAAATGGGGAAAGGGGGATGATTTGAACTTTTAAACTTTTTTTTTGTACTGAAAACTTTATTTTTTTTTTCTTACTTTAACATTGAGGCCACCTATGGTACTTTTACCACTAGGTGGCCATTGCAATACAGCCCCAAGCATTGCTAGGGGAATGCATTAGAGTGTACCCAAAATGGCGGTTCCCCCCTGGGGGGCAAACCAGGGCATGGAAGTGACAGACCTTCCCAAGGGTCCCTACTTTCCCTGTCTGGGGTCGGATCATTTTCAGCTATCTGCGGCGACCGATCATCATTTATTCAACGCCGCAGCCATCTTTGCGCGGTGCTGATGGGTTAAAAAAACCCCGGCGGGCGAAACGCTGCCCTTTTTGCGCTTAACACCCCCGGGGGCGGGGGGTCGCGGAGCGATCCCCCTGCAAAACCTCTTAGCGGCCCCGGGACGTACTCATACCCCAGGGGGGTTAAGGGGGTTAAAACAATATTTCAAATCTGAACTTCGGGCCTTACACCTTACTCCCCGGCTCTATACCCAAAACCATATAAAAAACCAGGGGTTGACTTGGTAATCATTTACCGATACCCCTATAGCGCGATGCCCTCTTTCAAAAAAAGAAAAGTTTCTCCAGGCTCCGTATCCAAGCAGACTAACCTTCCTATTAAAAAACACATGTGTGAACAAGTCAAATCTGCATTCATAAAATTTTTTTGAAAGAAAAACGCCCCAAAGGGTTGCAAAAAGGGAAGTTAAAGCGCCAAAAGGGAAAGGGAGGTTTAAAAATTTTCCCGATATCAGAAAAACTGGATCATTCTCCGACAGGGCAGACTGGATCAAGGGAAATTCCTTTCTTTTCTAATATGGGTCTGAAAAGATTAATGGCCCCTTTGGGAACCTCAAAGTGCTTTTGCACACCCATATCTTTCACTCCCTAGGGGGGCAAGTCTAAGTTTGATAGCACGAGATACAATAGGGGCCTCGGAAGGTGGCTAGGAAATTATTTAAAACTCCGTACCAATATAGTGGTTATTTGACATGGGAAGGACAACATAATTCTCTGGGACAGGGTTCAAGCAAGTTTTAAGGCAGTGGAAGGATAAGGGGGGGTACAACCAGGCGATCTCGTTAATTTCACCAAACAGGAAAGAAGGTTTTCTCTTGTTTTAGGAAGTTCAGGGACAATTGGCATTGACCAGACATGTTCTTGGAATACAGTCAGATCATAAGTTTTCTGAAGGAAAAGATGGGGAGATGGTTAATTTGTAGAACCACTTTCGTTGATAATCTGGTTAAATCTATGGCAGTTGCCCATACTTTATACTCATCTGTATGCAGGAATCCGTTGTCTTGTTGAGGATCCAAACATCAGGCATACTGTTTAAGAAAAAAATGGGAACGAGATTTCCCAGGACATGACTTAACCAAAGGGGTTTTAGTGGGTGGGAATCAGGTAAGAAAGGCCTGGTTAATGAGGCAGTGGAGGGACACTACTTTAGGTTAGCACAAAGAGCAAAATATGGGTTTAATATTTTACCTCCACCATCCTTTCACAGGACCGGATTGTGGGCGTGCGCCCAAAATGTACAAAACCTCTCAGATCTTAAAAACAACAGGCATCTGGTCTTGTCCCAGACACAATGAATTTTGGTCAGAATTTGTTCAGCTGCTACGACCAATAAACTGTCTGGTGGAATATCCTAGAACCCCCTCACGCACTTTTGTTGCTGTCTTTCTGGAAGAGGATGGAGTGTGAGGAGACCAAGAAAGTGGTATATACTCAATACATATATTTCTAACGGCAGCTCAAGGGTGTCTTGCTTCAGGGTAAAAGGAATGGCTTAAGGAAAAAAACCCATCGATGAAGATGGTGATTCTGACGGTCAGGGAGCACTATGTGCTGGTTAAAATATCAATGATTTATAACAAAGAAGTACAAACGTGGGAAATTCTTTGATAGGTTGGGGAACCACTTTATTAAGCATTTATGAAAAGATGCGGACATTCACTCCTTTATGCAGCCATTCTCGGGGGACAACGTGGTACTTGAAAACGGTCAGATGGCTAGTGGTTCACTGGGAGACTCCAGAGTAAATAGTCAAGGGCTGGAGGTCTAAGAAATTAAGAAGAGATGGCTTGCAAAACTGTGGTCCTGTTCAATTTCAAACTTGTGCCAACTCCTCCTAAGATAATCAGACTTACAGTTCGCTCCAGTTTGTTCTAATTAGTTTGTGTTACTAGAAGTTATATTAACTTGTGTGGAATTATAGGTTTTATATGCCCTTGTTAAGCAACAAGTAATTTAAGGGGACACGTGTATGATCGGGCTTTACGAACGTGTTTTGGCGTTATAAGGCGCCTTCCCAGCCCGAATCCCGCTGTCGACGGCAGGGATCGGTGTAGGCGCAGCGTTCGCCACTTTCAGGGGTGCGGGGCCCGCATGAAAGGGGGCGGGGCAATGGGCCCCGTTTTTTGGGTGCGGGGTTTGGGTTCCCGGGGGGGGGACCGGGGGCGCTTTAAAAAATCCCGAGCATTACGATTGCGATGGCAAAAACGAAGGCCAGTGGGAGGGGCTCGGCAAAAACCGGGCAAGCAGGAACCCCCTTTTTTTTTTTGGTCCTTTAAAAACCCCCGGCCCAGGAATGAAGCAGGATGGGAACATGTTAGGAAGCAATTTGAAAAAACCGCACAGGGAAAACTCGGGGGCCCCGCCCCCGTGCAAAGGGGGAAATATTATTTCCCAAAAATCGCCTTTATAAAGGCGGAAAAAAAATTGGGCATAAAAAGAGCCCCACAACCCCACAAAATTAAAAATTAAAAAAAAAAAAAACACTTTGCCAAAAAATTTTAGAACGGGCGGCCAAAAAATCCAGGAAAAACGGGTATTGAAATTTTGGGCCGGGAAAAAACAGTAAAAACAAAATTCCCGAAAGCTATTTTCATTGGGGCGGGGAGAAACCGGCCAATCAGAATAAAGGGGCCGCCGGGAAACCTTAAAAACCTTTTGGAGAAAAGATTGACCAAAACAGAACCAACGGGGGGGACATTCAAAAAAACCCGTAAAAAATGCAGGAAAAAAAGCTAATTTGGGGTTGAGCTTTGCGGGGGCTTGGCTATCTCGGCCAATCAGAAAAAGAAGGGGGACAAAGACGCGATTCTAGCTTATGGAGTGAATTTTTTAACCAATTCAAAAAAAAAGGCGGGGACAGTTCAAAAAAACAGTAAAAAAGGCAGAAAAAGACTGATTGGTTTAATTGCGGGGCGGGGGGGTTGGCTATCCCAGCCAATCAGGGGCGCGAGCTACTTCTCCCATTTTATTTTATGGAGAGATGGGGGGGCAATGCAAGTCTCGGCTCTCAGGGGTCCTTTTCGGCAAGGAGTTTTTAAAAAAAAAATAATTTTTATTAAATGGTTTAAAATATTAATCAAAATTAAGGGGCTTTAAACCTTTAATAAAAAAAAGCACTTAAAAACCCTAACAACGCGTTTTGGGCCGGCCCGAGACCGGCGCTTCATAAAAAAATTGCAATAGAGAGAATTTTCCGGGGGAAAAACAGTAATTTCAAATTGTTTAAGGGATTCTCATTGGTTCCCGGCCCCAAAAACCGCCAATCAGAAAAAGGGGGCACAAAGACCCCATTATATCCTAATTGGGGGAAGTTTTGACCAATCAAATAGGAAACGACATTTCCCATTAAAACCTAAAGGAGAAATATAAAACCAATCAAAAATTCCCAAGGGGGGGACAAATTCAAAATACAGTAAAAAAAACAGAAAAAGCTGATTTTTTTGAGCTTAAACGGGGGCTTTTGGCTATCCCACCAAAACAAGGGGCGAGCTACTTCTTCCCCAAAATTTTTAGACAATGGAGGGTTCCCTGGGACTGAAATCCGGGCACTCCAAAAAATTTCGCCCTTGCGGCATGGAGGTGGAGTAAAACAATTCCCCTTTTTATTTTAAATAAAATACATTATCAGAAAAAGCGGGTGGAAAAACCCTTTAGGGAAAAATAAAACAGTTAAAAACCCAAACAAAAAAGGGGTTTTTTCGCCTGAGACCCGGGGGGGCTAAAATAAGGAATTTCAATAGAGAGAATTGCCGGGGAAAAACAGTAATTCAAATTAATTTTTAAACTATTACTTTATTAGTCGGGAGAAAAACCCGGGCCCAAACAGAAAAGGACAAAAAATTCCCTTAAAAACCTATGGAAAAAAATTGGGCCAAATCAGGGAAAAAGGAGCGCAATGTCCCAAAATTAAAACCCTATGGGGGAAAAATTGACCAAATCATAATTTCCCCAAAAGGGGGGATATTCAAAATAAAAAGTTAAAAAGGCAGAAACGAGCTGATTGGTTGAAAAGGGGGGGAAGGGGGGCTCTCCCCGCCTTTTTGCCAATCAAAGGGGGGCTTAAAACACTTTCTAAAAGAGTTCTAAAGGGGAAAAGGGAAAATTTCTAGCAGCTCTGTATCGACTAAGTTTTAAAAGAAAACCCCGGGGTTTTTTGGGCCAATGGGAGAGGGGAGCGACCTCCAATGGGGGTTTTAAATTTTCAATCTTGGAAAAAAAAATGTATTTCCCAAATCAAATGATAATACTGCTGAAAAAAAATTTTCCCCCAAGTGTATATAAAATGGAAAAAAAATAATAGGGGTGGGAACGAAAAAAAAAAATTAAATTTCCTAAAAAAAATTTAGTTTATTTTCCCTTTTTTTTCGTTTTGGCCCCCAAAGGGTCAATAGCATGGGGGCAAAAGAAAAATTTTTTCAGATTGCATTAGAAAACCCCAGAGGTCGTCTCTCCCCCCATTTGGTTTCCCAAAAAAAAGCGGGGGTTTTTTAACTTAGGGGCCCAAACACAGAGCTCTTGCTCCGGGGGAATTTCTTTTTCCCC
>JAODAL010039970.1:0-37435 GCA_025379985.1 Phyllomedusa bahiana
ACCCCGTGTAAACAGGCTTGCAGACGATTTTACCTCCATACAGTGACCATATAGTGGTAGACACAAGTGTACACAGGCTCTGCAGACTGTATATTACCTCCATACAGTGACCATTTTAGTGGTAGACACCAGTGTAAAACAGGCTCTGAGACTGAAATATTACCTCCATACAGTTACCATATATTGGTAGTTACCAGTGTACACAGGCTATGCTGTATATTACCTCCATACAGTGACCATATAGTGGTAAACACCAGTGTACACAGGCTCTGCAGACTATATATTACCCCTATACAGTGACCATATAATGGTAGACAGCAGTGTACACAGGCTCTGCAGACTGTATATTACCTCCATACAGTGACCATATAGTGGTAAACACCAGTGTACACAGGCTCTGCAGACTGTATATTACCTCCACACAGTGACTATATAGTGGTAGACACCAGTGTACATAGACTCTGCAGACTGTATATTACCCCCATACAGTGACCACATAGTGGTAAATATCAGTGTACACAGGATCTGCAGACTGTATATTACCTCCATACAGTCACCACATAGTGGTAGATATCGGTGTACACAGGCTCTGCAGACTGTATATTATCACCATACAGTGACCATATAGTGGTAGACACCAGTGTACACAGGCTCTGCAGACTGTATATTACCCCATACAGTGACCATATAGTGGTAGGTACCAGTGTACACAGGCTCTGCAGACCGTATATTTCCTCCATACAGTGACCATATAGTGGTAGTTACCAGTGTGTACAGGCTCTGCAGACTGTATATTACCGCCATACAGTGACCATATAGTGGTAGATACTAGTATACACAGGCTCTGCAGACTGTATATTACCTCCATACAATAACCATATAGTGGTAGACACCAGTGTACACAGGTTCTGCAGACTGTATATTACCTCCATACAGTGACCATATAGTGGTAGACACCATTGTACATAGGCTCTGCAGACTGTATATTACCGCCATACAGTGCCCAAATATAATGATAGAAACCAGTGCACACAGGCTCTTCATAGATATATTACCACCATACAGTGACAATATAGTGATAGTTATTAGTTGTACACAGTCTCTGCCCACATAAGTGATTATAGTGTAGTTACATAAAGTGACTCACAGATGACATCTCCTCTGATGAGAGTGCTTCGCTTTACTTTTTTTCTCCCTCCGTCCCAGTCTGCCATGAAAACTTCTCCCAGCTGCAACTCATCTCTGCAGAATTTTCCACACAAACATTTCAGAAGCCTCTAAATAACTACTTACCTGCTGGGGGTGGGTTTATATACCTTCCTACGTAATGGGGGTTTCTACAGGAAAGCATGGTGATTCCCCATCAACACAGCAACCCGCTTTCTTGTCAAAGGAAAGCCAAGTGCTTGCTGTGGGGGATGGGGAGTCATATATTGTTCCTATATAGACCACTCAATAGGTAGGTACAGTGAAGGAAATAAGTATTTGACCCCTTGCTTATTGTTTAAGTTCTCCCACTGACAAAGACATAAACAGTCTATTAAGAGTATATTTTAAGGGTAGGTTAGCTTTAACATTGAGAGATAAAATATCCAAAATAAAATCCAGAAAATTACATTGTATAAATTATATATTTTTTTTTTACATTTTGTAGTGAGAAATAAGTATTTGATCCCTCCGGCAAACAAGACTTAATACTTGAAGGCAAAACCCTTGTTGGCGAGCACAGCAGACATTTTTTGTAGTTGATGATGAGGTAATCCCATAAGTTTTCTATGGGATTAAGGTCTGGAGAGTGGCTGGGCAACTCCATGACCTTAATGTGCTTCTTTTTGAGCCACTCCTTTGTTGCCTTGACTGTATATTTTGGGTCATTGTCTTGCTGGAAGACCAAGCCACAACCCATTTTTGATGTCCTGGTGGAGGGAAGGAGGTTGTCACTCAGGATTTTACGGTCCATGGCTCCATCCATTCTCCCATTGATGCGGTAAAGTAGTCTTGTGCCCTTAGCAGAGAAAACCCCCCAAAACATAATGTTCCCCCCTCCATGCTTGACAGTGGGGTCGGTGTCTTTGGGTCATAGGCAGCATTTCTCTTCCCCCAAACACGGCAAGTTGAGTTAATGCCAAGAGCTAAATTTTTGTCTCATCCGACCGCAGCACCTTCTCCCAATCACTCACAGAACCATCCAGGTGTTCACTGTAAACTTCATACGGGCCTGCACATGCGCCTTATAGAGCAGGGGGACCTTGCGGGCACTACAGGATTTTAAACCATCACTGCATCATGTGTTACCAATGATTTTCTTGGTGACTGTGGTCCCAGCTGCCTTGAAATCATTAACACGTTCCCCCCGTGTAGTTTTAGGTTGATCTCTCACCTTCTTCATGATCAAGGAGACCCCACGAGGTGAGATTTTGCAGGTGCCCCAGACCAATGTCGATTCACAGTAATTATTTTATTTCTTCCATTTTCTTACTATTGCACCAACAGTTGTCTTCTTCTCACCCTGCGTCTTACTTATGGTTTTGTAGCCCATTCCAGCTTTGTGCAGGTCTATGATCTTGTCACTGACATCCTTAGAAAGCTCTTTGGTCTTGCCCATGTTCTAGAGGTTAGAGTCTGACTGATTAATTGAGTCTGTGGACAGGAGTCTTTTCATAAAGATAACTATATAGATATATATATAAATATATAATCTTAGGTCAATTAGGAACCAAAATTATTTCTATTTGCCAAATGCAGAATAATGAGAGAGAGAATTTTTAAGGCATTTTTATTACTTTCTGTCAGAAGTTTCCATACACTGGGATTACTCTGCTTTTACACAATTTGGGACCGCCCATATGATGAGGTCAGGTCTTTGGAGGCTTCTGATAGGTTTATTGGCAACATCTGAGTTAGAGACACAGCTGTGGATGTATTTCTATGCAAACCAGAAACTCACTGATTCTGTGGGTAACATCATGGGAAAGTCTAAAGAAATCAGCCAAGATATCAGGAAGAGAATTGTGGACTTGCACAAGTCTGGATCATCCTTGGGTGCAATTTCCAGATACCAGAAGGTGCCTCATTCATCTGTACAAACAATTATCCTCAAGTACAAACAAGATGGGAATGTCCGGCCATAATACCAGGAAGGATGTACAGTACAAACAAGTACAAACAAGATGGGAATGTCCGGCCATAATACCAGGAAGGAGACAAGTTCTGTGTAGCATTTCAGTGAATAGAAACTATGGTAGTGATCTTGCTTGGTGCACCACATGTCCCAGTGACACCTATTGTGTACCGACTAGTGCCATAAGTAGAATATAGGTTGACAGCAGCAAAATCTAATTTCCACACCTATCACCATCTGATTAATATGCATTTCACTTAATGTAGTAAAAGTAAAAAAATTAAAAAACTGAAGAAAATGTTATCATAAACATAATGTAACGGTCCCGGTCGTAGAAGTGGATCCACTGGACCACCGCAAGCGATGGTGTAAGCCACGCCAGGGAGCGGAGTCTAGGTAGGTCCCGGTTTTCCCCAGAGCCCGCGGGAGTCTACCGGGTCACTTCCACTAACACAAATATCAGTGGCACACTAAAGACTAAGTAAAACCTCAAGGTATATAGGAATATTGGAAATGCATTACTGCTAAGGAAAATATGAAAAACCTGGGACTCTTAGTTTACAGTATTTGATCAAAGATTGTATTAAGCTCACCTCCCAAAACGTCAAGGGGATCCCAGAGCAGGTGAGTCCCTACACTAAACATGTTACCTCACTAAGCGTCAATCCAGACTGCAACTTCAGGGAATGGTAGGAACTAGCAATTGGATTATCCTGCACTGGTTTAAGAGAGGCAGCTGAGTGTGTTAGATGTATGCTATTGCCTTTTCAGTGTGCACCTATGCTTGCGTTTTTCAAAGTATATTTTAGATGTGCACAGCCTTATTACGTTTTGTAGTCTATTTGAGAAATGGCAATCTCATTGGCTTGCTGCACTCAGCTGCCTCTCTTAAACCAGTGCAGGATAATCCAATTGCTAGTTCCTACCATTCCCTGAAGTTGCAGTCTGGATTGACGCTTAGTGAGGTAACATGTTCAGTGTAGGGACTCACCTGCTCTGGGATCCCCTTGACGTTTTGGGAGGTGAGCTTAATACAATCTTTGATCAAATACTGTAAACTAAGAGTCCCAGGTTTTTCATATTTTCCTTAGCAGTAATGCATTTCCAATATTCCCATATACCTTGAGGTTTTACTTAGTCTTTAGTGTGCCACTGATATTTGTGTTAGATGTATGCTATTGCCTTTTCAGTGTGCACCTATGCTTGCGTTTTTCAAAGTATATTTTAGATGTGCACAGCCTTATTACGTTTTGTACTTCCACTAGCAGGACTTGCTTGCGGTGGCAGCTGAGGTGTAGCGTGCTACAGAATCGTAAGGCAGGCTCGTAGTTGGGGACAGGCAGAAGGTCAGGACAGGCGGCAGAGGTTCGTGGTCAGAAGACGGAGGCAAACGGTACGGTACACGGAAGATCAGAACAAGACTTCAGGAAATGCTTTCTCTATAGGCAAAGGCACTAAAGATCCATCAGGGAGTGGGCGGAAGTGCCCAGGTAATATAGAGGCAGCACCCGGTAATTAGCCAATTACTGACGCGCTGGCCCTTTAAATTTCACAGTGCCGGCGCGCGCGCGCCCTAAAGCACAGGGACGCATGTGCTCAGAGACTGAAGCGCGGCCGGGTGAGTACCGGCGCACAGGGGGCGGCACTCGCCCCAGTAGCGCCCAACAGAGTTACGACGGCGCCCGCAGCCCGTACCGTTCGCAACAGTACCCCCCCCCCCCCCTTAGCCTTCCCCTTCTTCCTGGCCTGGAGGAACTTCTGCACCAACTCACGGTCCAGGATGTTGTCTTCCGGCTCCCATGATCTTTCTTCAGGCCCAAACTTCCAGTCAATAAGGAAATGCCGCTTTCCCCTGATGGTCTTCATATCCAGGATTTCTTTCACAGTGAAGATGTTGGTGGACTCCGCTTCGGAAGACGGAAGAGCAATCCTCTGGGAAAAGCGGTTCAGAACCACAGGTTTCAACAAGGAGACATAGAAGGAGTTGGGAATACGCATGGTGGGTGGGAGCCGGATGGGTTGATGCGACTGAGTACTTCAAATGGTCCTAAACAGGCTCGGACTGGCCCACAGGGGAATAGGGTAAACCCCCGGTGGGCCACAGATCATCTCAGACCTGGAGTTAGTTTTTAAACTACATATGCATCCTCAGAAGAGGCAAAAAAGCAGAGAAAGAGATGCAAAAAGCAAGAGGCAGAGTATAGGAAGCATGTACAGTCATTTACAGTAGCTGTAGGGTGGTCCCCAAAATGAACTCCACCTGTGGGCCCTCAGCACCCCAGTCCGACACTGGTTCTACATAACGGGGACCTAGTTTGTAAGTGGGGACCTTGAACCGGATATATCTGTCCGAAAGCCACACCTTGTCGCCAGGAGAAAAAACTGGGGAGGGTCTTCTATTTTTGTCCGCTTGGACCTTCATGCGTGCGGACGCATGCTGCAGAGACTGGCGTGTCTGATTCAAAATGGTCAGCATATCTCGGGCCAAAGAATCCGCTGCCGGCACCTCAGATGTAGAAGACAATGGTAACGGACGGCGGGGATGCTGGCCATACACAATGTAAATCGTAGAGGTACCAATGGATTCCGAATCCAGGGAGTTATACGAAAACTCTGCCCAGGAAAGTAAGCTGGCCCAGTCATCCTGTCGAGCCAGAACCTCAACACGAATTGGAGCCCCCGACCCGAGACAATATGCTAGGGAAGTCCGTGTAGACGGAAGATGTGGAGAAAAAACTGGCTGGCCAACTGGGGAGCAGATGGTAGACCAGGCAAACGGATAAAGTGCGCCATCTTCGAGAAACGGTCCGCGACCACCCAGATGATCGTGTTGCCCGAGGAGGGAGGAAGATCCATGATGAAGTCCATCACTACATCAGAACAAGGACTCCTGGGGATGGGCAGAGGTTGGTGAGCGCTGATGAAAATAAAAAATGCTACTAGGATTGGAGGATTTTCTTCACCCTGCTTCCTAAAAACAGATTTAAAAGCGATTGAAAAGTCTTGTCCCCCCAAAAATGATACCGTTAAAAACGTCAACTCATCCTGCAAAAAACAAGCACCTACACAGCTCAGTACACAGAAAAATAAAAAAAGTTATGGCTATGGTGATTCCTTTTTGAATGAAAATGTTTTTTTGTGTAAAAGCAGTAAAATATAAAAAATATACAAATCTGGTATCACTGTAATCATATTGACCTGCTGAGTAAAGCTAGTGTGTCATTAATACCGCATGGTGACCGCTGTATAAAATAAAAATAAAAGACACTACCGGGGTTGCTGTATCTTGTTCATCCCGCTGCCCAAAAACCTTAATAAAAAGTGTCATATAAACCCCATAATAGTACCAATAAAAACATCAACTGAGCCTACAAAAAACAAGCTCATAATCAGCTCCACATAAAATAAAAAAGTTATGGCTGTCAGAGTATGATGACATAAAAATGCAATTTTTCTGCAAAGTCCGAAGATTCCATACACTGGGATTACTCTACCTTTAAACACTTTGGGACCGCCCTTATGATGATGTCATGTCTTTGGAGGCTTCTGATAGGTTTATTGGCAACATCTGAGTTAGAGACACAGCTGGGGATGTATTATAATTCACACCAGAAACACACTGCTTCTGTGTGTAAAATCATGGGAAAGTCTAAAGAAGTCAACCAAGATATCAGAAAGAGACTTGTGGACTTGCCCAAGTCTGGTTCATCCTTGGGTGCCATTTCCAGATACCTGAAGGAGCCTCGTTCATCTGTACAAACAATTGTACACAAATACAAACAAGATGGGAATATCCGGCCATCATACCGCTCAGGAAGAAGACGAGTTCTGTGTAGCATTTCAGTAAATAGAAACTATGGTAGTGATCTTGCTTGGTGCACCACATGTCCCAGTGACACCTGTTGTGTACCTGCTAGTGCCATATGTAGAATAAAGGCTGAAACTTTATAAATAAACTTATTTCCATCTAAATTCCTGACATATCCTGTGATGTATCCCACACAGTGAACGCTGTACAAATGAAACTCAAAAAATCTATGCCTGGATGAGATCCCTGAGGGGTGTTGAATGCAAAATGGGGTGACTTCTGGAAGATTTCACCTGTTCTTGTACTTTAGGGGCTCTGTAAATGCGACATGGCCCCACCAAAATCTGCCTCCAAAAGCCAAATAGCGCTCCCTCCCTTGTATGCCCTGCCATATAGGGTATTATCAAACGTGGAAGAAATTGCATAATACATTTTCGGGTGCTTTTTTATCCAGGATTCCTTGTAAATATGAAACATTTTCAGCTAAAATTGCAGATTGCTTGAAACAAAATTCATTTTCACAGCCTAACACTATACAAATTTCTGAAACACCTGTGGAGTCGATATACTCACTAAACCCTTGGATATATTCCTTAAGGGGTATAGTTTCCAATATGGAGTCTTTTTAGAGGTGTTTATTAAGTGTTAGCACCTTAGGGTGTACGCAAACCTAGAATGGCGCTTAAAGAAAATGAAAATGAGACCCCAGAGTTCAGTAGGTGCTCCTCCTCCTACTCTGTGGCTTGTGGTTGGGCCAAATAGTGCACAAGGGCCACATATGGGATATCTCTGAAAACTGCAGAATCAATATTAATATTAAGTTGCATTTCCCTGGTCACATCTACCGTGTTCCTGTGAATAATGGATAAAAATTGAAAATCTGCGAAAAGAGTGAAATTTTGAAATTTCAACTTCATGTTGCTTAAATTTCTGTGAAACACCTAATGGGTTGACATGCTTCCTAAACATACTTTAAGGGGTGCAGTTTCTTAGACTGAGTCGTTTATTTAAAAGCACCTCAAAGCCACTTAAGAACTGAACCGCGCCTTAATAAATTTATGTTGCAAAATTTCTTTAAAATGTGAAAAATTACTACTACATTTCTAAACCCCCTAATGTGATAAAAAAAATAAAAAGACATTTAAAAATTATGCTGACCTACAGTGAACGTATGGGAGATGCTAGTAATAAACTATTTTGTGTGGAATAACTATCTGTTTTACAGGCAGACATTTTTGAACTTCAAAATTGGCAAAGTTTTCTAAATTTTCACAACATTTTGATATTTTTCACAATTTAACAAGGATTATATGGACCAAAACTTCTTTCTGCATGTGTCACAAAAAACATTCTATGAATCACATGGCTAGGTAAAAGTATCAAAAAGTTATTCCCTTAAAAAGTGGCATATGGCTTATTTGAAGAATGGGGCCAAAAGTGGCTATAGTGGTGATGGGGTTAAATATAACATTTTTTTTACTTTTCGTTCACAGATATTATTAGTAAAAGTTAAGCATCAGTTGATGGAAGCAGTTTATACCTCTAGGGTTCTAATCAATGCAAAAAAAGATTCCTTTTGTCCTTATTCACCATATAGTCTAATAAAATATCTTAAAAAGTTGATTTGATAGACAGATGTAGCAAAGATAACTTGGCAGAGAAGACTTACCGCAGCCGGTTACCTTATGTCAGGACACAGAAGACATTAAAAACTTGAGATAAACTTTGGAACCTTTGTAACAAATTGTGTTTAATGGGAACTTCAGCTTCTCCCCGTCTGCATCAGATGTTTCCTGGTGACATTGAGGCACCTCACAAGGTTCTCATGCATCATTCTTGTAATTTACTACAGTGGCCAGATGTGTTATTGCAGTCATTTAAGAAAAATCCCATTCACACAATGCAATAGAAAACCACTCATTTTTTTCAGAGCGTGCTGAGCTTTTTAATGCCTGTGAATTGTGGTTTTGTCAAGGATTTGCCTCGTGGTTTTTTTTTTCTCCTCTAAGTTCAATGTTGAAAGTACAATAAAAGAAAAAACTAAAATTTTTGGTGATTTATATGGATTTACCCCTTCCCGCTGCAGCCTATTTTTTCGGCACACTCCTTTTTTCCTCGCCACCTTTCAAAAACCAATACTTTTTTTTTTTCTATCAACATAGAACTATGAGGGCTCACTTCTTGCGGGACAAGATCTTCTTTTTAACCCCTTAATGACCATGGATGTATGAGTACGTCCCAGGGTCGCTAAGGGGCTATGTAGCGGAATTGCAGCACGATCTCTCTACATAGCTGTTGGGTGTCAGCGGCTAATTGCAACACCTGGTGGTTACAACATGGGATGGTGCCGGGCTATCTTGCGCTGTTTAACCCTTTAGATGCCGCAGCAAAGATGGCCATGGCGTCTAAACCAATGAGAAATGTGCCGTGTATCGCAGGGTTCCAATTGGTTAACATGGCAGCTGGAAGCCTTGTGAAGGCCCCCATCACTGCTATGTTCTCAGTTTTAATACTTCCTGCAACAGACAGGAAGTAGTGAAACCGCCATATTGTATATGTTCATATTGCATGTCTATACAATGCATTAGGTTGTAGAAACAATCGTGCCCCCTAGTGGTAAAGAAGCCTAGGGGGACTTAAAGTTTCAATAAAAAAAAATGTTTTAAAGTGTAAAAAAAAAAATATATATTAAAAGTTCCAATCACCACCCTTTTCGCCATTTTACAAATAAAAAAAAAAAAAGAAAAAAGTTCCCCATATTTGGTTTCGCTGCGTCCGAAAAAGTCCGATCTATTAAAATATAACATAATTTATCCCGTATGCTGAACACCGGAGAATTTGGTCATTTTACGTCCTCTAAAAGTTAGAATAACATTGATCAAAAAAGTAGCCTGTACTTCAAACTGATACCAATAAAAAGTGCACTTCAACCTGCAAGAAATGCCCCTCACTCAGGTCCATAGGTAGAAGTACAAAAAAAATTTTTTAAAAAAATTTTTTTTTTTCCCCCCCAAAAGGGGTTTTTTTCCCCGGGTTTTTTAAAAAAAAAAATTTTTTTTTTAAACCCGGGGAAACCCTTTTGGGGAAAAACCCTTTTCCCCTTTGGGTTTTTTTTGGGGAAAGCCCCCCTTTTCCCCCCGGGGGTTCCGGGTTTTTTATTCCCGGGCCCCCAAAAGGGCCCCCCCGGGGAAAAAAAAGGGGGGTTTTGGGTTTTTTAATTTGGGGGGGGGCCCCCCCGGAAAACCCCCCCTTGGGTTTTTTTTTTCCCCCTTTTTTAAAAAAAAGGGGTGGAAACCCCGGGAAAAATTTTTTTAAAAAAAAAATTTTTAAAAAAAATGTGGCCCCCTTTAAAAATTTCCCAGGGGAACTTAAAAAAAAAAAAAAAATTTTTCCCCCAAAGGGGGAAAAAAAAAAAATTTAAAATTTTTAAACAAAAAATTTTTTTTTTAAAAAAAAAAAAAAAAAAAAATTCCCCCCCCCCTTTTTTTTTTTTTCCAAAAAAAAAAAAAAAAAAAAATTTTTTTTTTTGTTTCCCCCAAAAAATTGGTTTTTTAAAAAATTTTAAAAAACCCTTTAAAAAAAGCCCTTTTTTTTTCCCCCCCCAAAAAAATTCAACCCCAAAAAAAGGGGCCCCCCCCTTTTAAACTAAAAAAAAAAAAATTAAAAAAAAAAAGGGGGGGGCCCCCCCCAAAAAAAAAAAATTTTTAAAAAATTTTTTTAAAAAAAAAAAAAAAGGGGGGTTTTTAAAAATTTTTTTAAAAAAAGGGAAAATTTTTTTTTTAAAAAAAAAAAAACAAAAAAAACCCAAAAAAAAAAGGGAAAAAAAAAATTTTTTTAAAAATTTTCCCTTTAAAAAAAGGCCCCCAAAAAAAAAAAAAAGTTTTTTTTTTTTTTGGGGGGCCCCAAAAAAAATTTTTTTTTTTTTTTTTCCCCCGGGCCCCCCAAAAAAAAAAACCCCCCCGGGTTTTTAAAAGGTTTTAGGGAAAAAAGAAAATTTTTTTTTGGGGGAAAAAAATTTCCCCCCTTTTTTTTTTTTTTTGGAAAAAAAAAAACCTTTTTTAAAAAAAAAGGGAAAAATTTTTCCCCCGGGGAAATTTGGGTTTTGGTTGGGGGAAAAAAAAAAAAAAAATTTTAAAAGGGGGGGGAAAAAAACCCCCCCCTTTTTGGACCAAAAAAAACCCCTTCCGGGGTTTTTCGGGGGAAAAAAAACCCCCCCCCAAAAAAAAAAAATTTTTTTTAAAAATTTAAATTAAAAAAATCCTTTTTAAAAAAAAAAAAAAAAAAATTTTTTTTTTTTTAAAATTTTTTTTCCCCTTTTTTAAATTTAATTTTAAAAAAACCCCCTTTTTTTAAAAAAAAATTTTTTTTTTGGGGCCCCCTTTTTCCCAAAACCCAAAAAAAATTTTAAAAAATTTTTTTTTTTTTTTAAAATTTTCCCCCTTTTTAAAAAAAAATTTTTTTAAAAAAATTTTTTTTTAAAAAAATTTTAAAACACAACCCCAAAATTTTTTTTTTTTCCCGGGAAAATGGGGTTTTTTTTTGGGGGGTTTTTAAAAATTTTTTTTAAAATTTTTTAAAAAAAAAAATTTTTTTTTTTTTAACAAAAAATTTTTTTTTAAAAAAAAGGGGGCCAAAAGGAAAAAGGGGAAAAAAAAGGGAAAAAAATTTTTTGGGAAAAAAACCCCCAAAAATTCTTGGGGCCCCCTTTTTAAAACCCCCCCCCCCGGGGGGGCCCAAGGAAATTTAAAAAATTCCCCAAATTTTTTTGGGGGTTTTTTAAAAAAATTTTTTAAAAATTTTTTTAAAAAACCTTTTTTCCCCCTTTTTTTTTTATATTTTTTTTTTTTAATTTTTTTTTCCCGGGTCCCTGGAAAAAAACCCGGGAAAATTTTTGGGGGGAAAAAATTTTTTTTTTTTAAAAAAATTTTTTTTTTTAAAAAACCCCCCCTTTTTTTAAAAAAAAACCCTTTTTTTTTTTTAAAAAAAATTTTTTTGGGGGGTTTTTTTTTTTAAAAAATTAATTTTTTTTTTTAAAAAAATATTTTTTTTTAAAAATTTTTTTTTGGGGGGAAAAAACCCCCCACCCAAAACCCCCTTTTTTGGGGGTCCCCTTTTTTCCCAAAAAAAAAAAAAATTTTTTTTTTTTTTGGAAAAAAAAAGGCCCTTTTGGGAAAAAAAAATTTTTTTTTTAAAAAAAATTAAATTTTTAAAAAAAAAATTTTTTTTTTTTTTAAAAAACCCTTTTGGGGGCCCAAAGGAATTTTTTTTGGGGGGTTTTTTTAAAAGGGTTTTTTTTAAAAAAAAATTTTTTTTTTGGGGGTTTAAAAAAAACCTCTTTTTAAAAAATTTAAAAATTTTTTAAATTTTAACCCAAATTAAAAAAAAAATTTTTTTGGGGGGGAAAAAAAAGGGCCAAATTCCCGGGGTTTTTTTTAAAAAAATTTTTTTGGGTTTTAAAAAAAAATTTTCTTTTGGGGGGTTTAAAATTAAAATTTTTTTTTAAAAAATTTTTTTTTTTTTTTTTTTAAAAAAAAAAAAAAAAAAAACCCCCTTTTTTTGGGGAAAAAAAAATTTTTTTTTCCCCACCCAAAAAGGGGGAAATTTTTTTAAAAAATTTTTTTTTTTTTTTTTTTTTTTTTGGGGGGGGGGTTTTTTGGTTTTTTTTCTTTAAAAAAAAATTTTTTTTTTTTTTAAAAAAAAAAAAATTTTTTTTTTTTTTAAAAAAAAAAAATTTTTTTTTTGGGGGGAAAAAAAAAAACCCCCCAAAAAAAATTTTTTTTTTTTTTTTTCCCCCAAAAAAAAAGGGGCCCGGGGGGGTTTTTTTTTTTAAAAAAAAAAAAATTTTTTTTTCTTTTTAAAAAAAATTAAATTTTTTTGGGGTTTTTTTTTAAAAAAATTTTTTTTTTAAAAAAAAATTTTTTGATTTTTTTATTTTTTTTTTCCTTTTTTTTTTCCGGGAAACCCCCCCCCTTTTTTTGGGAAAAAAAGGGGAAAATTTTTTAAAAACCGTTTTTAAAAAAATTTTTTAAAAAAAAAACGGGAAAAATTTTTTTCCCCCCAAAATTTTTTTGGGGGGAAAAATTTTTTGGGGCCCCCTTTTTTGGGGCCCGGGGGGGGAAAAAAACCCCAAATTTTTTTTAAAAAAAAAAGGGGGGCCCCTTTTTTTTAAACCCCCCAAAAAAAAAAAAAAAGGGGTTTTTTTTTTTTTAAAAACCCCCCCCAAAATTTTGGGGGCCCCCAAAAAATTTTTTTCCCCCCCCAACCCCAAAACCCCCCCCGTTTTTTCCCCCCCCCCTTTTTTTAAACCCTCCGGGAAAAAAGGGGGCCCCGGGGTTTTTTGGGGGGGGGGGGAAAAAAAAAAGGGTTTTTGGGGAAAAAAAAACCCCCCTTTTTTTAATTGGGGAAAATTTTATTTTGGGGGGGGGAAAAAATTTGGGGGGCCCGGTTCCCCCCAAAAAACAAAAAATGGAAAAAAAAAATTTAAAAGGGGGTTTTTTTTCCCCCCCCGGGGGGGGGTTTTTTTCCCCCCCCCCTTCCCCCGGGGGGGCCCCCCCCTTTTTTTTCCCCGGGCCCCCCCCCCAAAATGGGGTTTACCAACCCCCCGGGGGGGGAAAAACCCCCCCTGGGGAAACTTTTGGGGGGGCCCCCCGGGGCCCCCCCCAGGGGGGTTTTTTTTGGAACTTGGGAAAATTTCCCCCCCCCCCAAAACCCCCCCCTTTTTTTTTTAAAAAAAACCCGGGGGCCCCCCTTTTAAAAACCCCCCAACCCCCCCCCCCCGTTTCCCCCAAAAAATTCCCCAAAAATTTTTCCCCCCAACCCAAAACCCCCCCCCCCTTTTTTCCCCCAAAATTTCCCCCCCCAAAAAACCCCCCCCTTTTACCCCCTTCCCCCCCTTCCCCTTCCCCCCCCCCCCCCTTTAAAAATTTTTTTAAAAAAAACCCCCCCAACCCCCCCCAAAAACCCCAACCCGGGGGCCAAAAAAATCCCCCAAAACCCCGGGGGGTTTTCCCCCAAAACCCTTTTTAAAAAAAAAAAAAATTAATTTTTTCCCTTTTTAAAAAAACCCGGGCCCCAAAAAAAAAAAAGGGGGGTTTTTGGGGTTTTTTTAAAAAAAACCCCCCGGGCCCAAACCCCCAAAAAAAAAAAAAAAACCTTTTCCCCCCCGGGGGGAAACCCCTTTTCCCCCCCCCCACCCCCCGGGGGGGCCCCCCCCCTTTTTAACCCCCAAAAAGCTTCCCCCCCCCCCCCCCCCCCCCCAAAAACCCCCCCCCCCCCCTTTTTTTAAAAAAGGTTCCCCCCCCCCCAAATTTTAACCCAAAGGGGGCGGGGGGCCCCCCACCCCCCCGCCCCCCAAAAAAACCCTTTTTTTCCCCCCCAAAAAAAAAGGTTTTCCCCCCCAAAAGGGGGTTTTAAACCCCTCCCAAAAAATTTTCCCCCCCCCCCCTTTTTCCCCCCCCTTTTTTTTGAACCCCCCTCCCAAAAAATTTTAAAATTTTTTCCCCCCCCCTTTTTCCCCCCCCCCCTTTTTTAAAAAAAAACCCCCCCCCCAAAAAAAAACCCCCCCAAAATTTTTGGGGGAAAAACCCCCTTTCCCCTTTCCCTTTTTAAAATTTTTGGGAAAAAAATTTTTTTCCCCCCAAAAAAAAAAACCCCCTTTAAAAAAGGGGGGGCCCCCCTACCTTTTCCCTTTGTTTCCCCCGGGGGGGGGCCCCCCCCCCCGGCCCCTTTTTGGGGGCCCCCCTTTTTTTTTGGGGCCTGGGGGCCCCCCCTTTTTTTTTTTTGGAAAAGGGGGGGAAAAAAAACAAATTTCCCAAAATTTTTTAAAAAAAAAAAGGGGAAAAATTTTTTCCCCCCCCCCGGGGGGTTTTTTTTTTCCCCCTTCCCCAAAAAAAAAGGGGAAAAAGGGGGGGGTTTTTAAAAAAAAAACCCCCCCCTTTCCCCCCCTTTTTAAAAGGGTTAAACCCCCCCCCCGGGGGGGGGGCCCCCCCCCTCTAAAAACCCCCCCCCAAACCCCCCCCCCCGGGGGCCCCCCGGGCCCCCAAAAATTTCCCCCCCCTTTCCCCAAAAAACCCCTTTTGCTTTATTTGGGGCCCCCCCCCCAAAAGGGGGCCCCTTTTTGGGGGTTTTACCCATTCCCCCCTTTTCCCCCCCCTTTTTTGGCCGGGGTTTTCCCCCCCCCCCCCCCCCCCCGGGGCCCCCGGGGGGGGGGGAAAAGGCCCCGCCCCTTAAACCAAAAGGGGTTTTCCCAAAGACCCCTTCCCCCCCCCAATTTGGGGGCCCCCTTTTCCCCCCCAACCCTTTTCCCCAAAAATTTTTTTTTTCCCCCCCCCCCCCAAAAACCCCCCAAGTAAACCCCCCTTTTTTACCCCACCCCCTTTTTTTCCCCCAAAGCCCCCCAAAAAACCGGTTTGGGGAAGGGCCCTTTTGGGGGGGAAACCCCCCCAAAAAAAACCCCCCAAAAACCCCGGGCCCCCCTTTTTTTTTTCCCCCCCCCTTTTTTTTTAAACCCAAGGGGGGGCCCCCCCCCCCCTTTTTTTCATTTTTCCTAAATCCCAAATTTGGCCCCCCCCCTTTCCCCCCCCCCCAAAAACCCCCCTTTTTTCCCCAAAAAATTTTTTGGGGGGTTTTTGGAAAAAAACTTTTAAAATTTTTTTTTTTTTTTGGGGGTTTTTTTGGGGGGGGTTTTTTTGGAAAAAAATTTTTTTTTTCCCCCCCCCCCTTTTTTTTTTGGGGGAAAATTTTTTTTAAAAAAAAAAAACCCCCCCCCAAACCCCCCCCCTTTTAATTTTTTTTCCTTTGTTTGGGGGCCCCTTTCCCCTCCCCCTTAAAAAACCCAAAAGGGGGGAATTTGGGTTTTAAACCCCTTTTTTTTTTTGGCCCTTTAAAAAATTTTTGGGGGGGGGGGCCCCCCGGGGGTTTTTGGGGGTTTTTTTTTTCCCCTTTTTTGGGCCCCCAAAAAAGGGGGGGGTTTTTTTCCCCCCAATTTGGGTTTCCCCCCCCCTTTTTTTTCCCCCCTTTTTTGGTTTAAAAATTTCCTTTTAAACCCCCCTTTTTTTTTTTTTTTTGGTTTAAAATTTTTTTTTAAAAATTTTTTTTTTTTTTCCCCCAAAATTTTTTTTTTTTAAAACCTTTTCCCCCTTTTTTTTTTAAATTTTTTTTAAATTTTTTTTTCCCCCTTTTTTTTTTTTCCCTTTTTAAAAATTAAAAATTTTTAAAAAATTTTTTTTTTTTTTTTTCCCCCCCCCCCTTTTTTTTTTTTTTTTTAGGGTTTTTTTTAAAAAAGGGGTTTTTTTTTTGGGGGGGGGGAAAAAAAAAAACCCTGGGTTTTTTTGGTTTTTTTTTTTAAAATTTTTTAAAAAAAAAGGTTTTTAAAAAAAATTTTTTTTTTTTAAAAAAACCCCCAAATTTTTTTAAAAAAAACCAAACCCCCCCTTTTTTTTTAAATTTTTTTTAAAAAAAAATTTTTTTTTTAAAAATTTAAAAAATTTTTTAAAATTCCCAAAAATTTTTTTTAAAAAAAATTTTTTTAAAAAAAAAAAACCCCCCTTTTTTTTAATTTTCCCCCCCCTTTTTTTTTTTTCCCCCAAAAAAAAATTTCCTTTTTTAAAAAAAAATTTTTTTTTTTTTGGGTTTTTTTTTTCCCCCTTTTTAAAAATTTTTTTAAATTTTTTTTTAAAAAAAGGGTTTTTTTAAAAAAAAACCAATTTAAAAAAATTTTCCCTTTTTTTTTCAAACCAAAAAATTTAAATTTCCTTTTTTTTCCCCCTTTTCCCAAAAAGGTTCCCCCCCCCAAAAAAAAAAAAAATTTTTTTTTTTTGAAATTTTTTAAAAAAAACCCGGGGGAAAAAAAAACCCCCAAAAAATTGGGGAAAAAAAAAAAAAAATTTTTTTTTTTTAAAAAAAAAACCCCAAAAAATTTTTTTTTTAAAAAAAAACTAAAATTTTAAAATTTTTTTTTTCCAAAAAAAAAAGTTTAAAAATTATTATTATTTTTATTATTATTATTATATTAATTATTATTACTACTAACATTATAATTTTAATATTATTGATTTCTATTATCATTGTTTTTATTGTAAATATTATCTTTATGATCTTTCTTATTATTACAACTTATATTATCTTTGTTACTCTTATTATTATATTTATTATTATTTTTATTATTATTATTACCATTGTTATTATTTTTATAATAATTATTGTTGTTGTTACTATTATAATAATAAAAATTATTGTTAATATTATTACTACATGTATTATTAATATTGTATTATTATTATTAGTAGTAGTAGTATTTTCAGAATCAATATTATTATATATTTTCATAATCCTTTTCGTTATTAGTACTATTGTTATGGTTATTTATTATTATTATTATTATTAATTTATTTTATTTTATTTTTATTGTAGAAGTATTCATTATCATCATCATTTTCAGTATAATTATTTCTATTATTATTATCATCATTATTTCTCATACTCTTCCATATTCATTACTTTTATTATCATCATAACCATTCAGGATTATTCTAAGCATTAATAGCAGCATTATCCTAATATAAATAATTATGTTTTTTTTATGGGTTTTTTTTATGATTATTTCATGCTTGTTTATATGTTTGTGGTGCTTTTTACCTTGGGGATTGAGCAGATAATCCATCTTAATTCTAGTAAATTGCACTTTAATTCAAACATAATGTATGAGAAGAATGAAAGGAGCTTTTAAAGTCCTCCAGCGCTTCTCTGCCTAGAGCTCCGCAGCATCACTGCATAGAACAACAGAATGTTCCCACCGCTCATTTCTAGGAATGGTCGTGTAAATGGGGCAGCAATCAGCATAAACAAGTAAATATATTCAGATGTCCATGTAGCAATATAGCCTTTCACAGAGAGGAGCCCAATGGACATTATAAGCCCAGGAAATCTGCACATTTTCTCAAAAACACAAAAAATAAAATGTAGAATGAAACTTTTTTCAAAGTTGGTAACTTTGAATTGTGATAAAACAGTGCAAAGTGGTGATCTGCAATGTTACTCTGCATCGGAAAGAGATCTCAAATGGTTGTGAAACGTCTCAGCAAGGTTGGTTACTGGGAAAACAGGAGTGGAGTCAAGTCTGTAAATTACCCTGTAGCTGGGCTACCAGTGAGTTCTACAGGAGTACTACAGGAATTCTACAGCAGTTCTATAGTGTAGCGGGTGGTTCGGCTTCTCGGCCCACGGGCGCACCCGTGTCCGCCCCCCCGGGTGTATGCCGAGGTCAGGTGGCGCCGCTTGCCGCGGGACGAGCGGTGGTTCTGCCGCTCCTGGGTACTAACCTGACCTCGCTCCGGTCACGTCCGCGCCCTCTGCCGGCCAAGGCGCCTGTGCCCGTCCCCTATGGCGCGCGCGCGCTCGTTCTTGTAAATTTAAAGGGCCAGCGTCCTGGTAATTGGTTAATGGCCGGGCGCTTCCCCTATTTATGGGTTCACTCCACAATCAGTCCCTGCCGGATCTATGTTGCCTTGTGCCTTAGAGAAAGCGTTTCTGAAGTGTATTCTCGCCTTACCGTGTACCAGACCCTTGCTACATTTCTCGACTCCGAACCTCTGCCGCCTGCCCCGACCTTCCTGCCTGTCCACGACCACAAAACCCTGCCGCCGCCCCGACCTTACTGCCTGCCCCCGACTACAATTCTCGACTACGATTCTGTACCTCCGCTGCAACCGCGGGCCCCCATCGCAAGCAAGTCACGTCAGGGTAGCGACCTGGTAGCCTCACGCCAAGCAAGTTTCCATACCGCTTTGCGGCGGGCTCTGGTGAAAACCGGGACCTACTTAGACTCCGCTCCCTGGCGTGGCTTAACTACCATCGCTTGCGGTGGTCCAGTGGATCCACTACCCAGCCGTTACATATAGGAACTCAACAGGAGTTCTATAGAAGTTCTATAGGAGTTCTATAGGAATTCTACAGGAGTTCTATAGGAATTCTACAGGAGTTCTACAGGAGTCCCAAGGAATTACTACATGGAAAATATTCCCACAGAAAATTCTACAGGAGTTTTTATAGGAGCTTAAGGAATTCTACAGGAGTTTTAAGGATTCTAATGATTCTACAATTTCAGGATTCTAAAACAGGGGTTCTAATAATTCTACAGCAGTTCTATAGGAGTTCTACAGGAGTCCTACAGGAATTCTACAGGAGTTCTATAGGAATTCTACAGGAGTTCTATAGGAGTCCTACAGGAATTCTACAGGAGTTCTATAGGAATTCTACAGGAGTTCTATAGGAGTCCTACAGGAATTCTACAGGAGTTCTATAGGAATTCTACAGGAGTTCTACAGGAATTCTACAGGATTTTTCTACAGAAAATTCTAAGGATTTTTATAGGAATCTACAGGAGTTTTTATAGGGTCTACAGGAATTTAAGTTTATAGTTCTACAGGAGTTCTATAGGAATTCTACAGGAGTTCTATAGGAATTCTACAGCAGTTCTATAGGAATTCTACAGGAGTTCTATAGGAATTCTAAAATGAATTCAAGGAGTTCTACAGGGAATTCTATAGGAGTCCCAAGGATTCTACAGGAGTTCTACAGGAGTCCTACAGGAATTCTACAGGAGTTCTATAGGAATTCTACAGTAGTTCTATAGGAGTTCTACAGGAGTCCTACAGGAGTTCTACAGGAGTTCTATAGGAGTCCTACAGGAATTCTACAGGAGTTCTATAGGAGTTCTACAGGAATTCTACAGGAGTTCTATAGGAATTCTACAGGAGTTCTATAGGAGTCCTACAGGAATTCTACAGGAGTTCTATAGGAATTCCCACAGAATTTTTAAGGAATTCTAAGGAGTTCCTACAGGAATTCTATAGGAGTTCTATAGGAGTTCCATAGAAGTTATACAGGAATTCTATAGGAGTTCTATAGGAGTTCTACAGGAATTCTACAGGAGTTCTTTAGGAATTTTCAAAATGAGTTCAATAGGAAAATTTTAAAAGAAAGGGTTTTACAGGGAATTTTTACAAAGTTTTTACAGGAATTCACAAAGTTCTACAGGAATTTTATAAGGGAAATTCCCACAGGAGTTTTACATGAATTTTTAAAAAGGAAATTCCCATAGGAATTTCTACAGGGAATCAACCCGGGGTTTTTATATAAAATTTTAACAGGTTCTACAGGGAAATTTTACAGGAGGGTTTTATAGGAAAATTTTTCAGGAGTTCTAAAAAGAGGGCTAAAAAGGGATTGCTACATTTTTAACAGGATTTTTAAAAGGGGGGTTTCCAAAAAAGGGAAATTTTAACCCGGAGTTCCTATAAGGAATTTTTTCAGGAAAATTCTACAAAGGAAAATTTTTCAGGGAAATTTTAAAAAAGTTTTTTTAGGGAATTTTCAGCAGTTCCCATAGGAAAATTTTAAAAGTAGTTTCTATAGGAATTCTACAGCAGTTCTATAGGAATTCTACAGGAGTTCTACAGGAATTTTACAGGAGTTCTATAGGGGAGTTTTTTTTAGGGAATTTAAAAAAAAGCACACATGAGTTTTTTATGGAAAATTTTACAGGCGTTTTATTTTTAAAATTTTAAAAGCAGGGTTTTAAAATTTTTTTCCCCAACAAGGGTTTTTATAGGAAAAACTAATAAGGAGTTTTTATAGGAGTCCCCACAGGAAAATTCCACCCCGATTTTTATAGGGAATTTTCTACAGCAGTTCTATAGGGGTTCATAGGAATTTCCAAAAGGGTTCAAATAATTCTACTGCAGTTCTATAGATTCCCCCACAGGGAAATTCCCATAAAATTTTTATAGGGGTTTTTTACAGGATTTTTTAGGAGTCCCCACAGGAAAATTTAAAAGGGTTTTAAAAGGAATACTACAGAGTTCTATAGGAGCCTACTGGAAATTCTACAGGGGTTCAAAAAAGGAAAAAAGGGGTTTTAAAAGGATTCTAAGGATTTCCCCCCCAAAAGATTCTACAGGATTCTATAAAGGGGAAAACTACGGAGTTTTGTAGGGAAATCCAAAAGGGGTTTTATAGGATCCCCCCCCTTTGGGTTTTTAAAAGGGAAAAAGGGTTTTACCCGAGTTCTACAGGGAAAACTACACATTCTAAAAAGGAAATTTTTAAAAGGAGTTCTCCAGGGTTCTACAGGAGTTCATAGGAAAAAATACAGCAAATTTTAAAGGAAATTTTACACCAGTTTTAAAAAGGAAATTCTACAAGGGGTCCCAAAAGGAATTCCTACAGGAGTTTTTATTGGATTCTACAGGGGTTCACAAAAAAAATTTTAAAAGGAGATTTTTATAGGAATTCAAAGCATTCTATAGGAGTTTCTAAAAGGGTCCCCACAGGAACCTACAGGGGTTTTTATAAAAATTTTTTTACAGAGTTTTAAAAGGGGTCCCCAAAAGGAATTCTAAGGAGTTCTAAAAGGAGTTCTACAAGGGGTTCTACAGGGGTTTTATAGGAGTTTTTTACCGGGGTTTCTAAAAGGAAAATTTTACCCGCAGTTTTAAAAGGAAATTCAAAAAGGGGTTCTAAAGGGAAATTTTACCGGGAGCCCCTAGGAAGTCCCCACAGGGAAATTTTATAGGAGTTTCAAAAGGAGGGGTTTTACAGGGGTTTTAAAGGAGTCCCCCAGGAAATTTTACAAGGGGTTTTTAAAGGAGTTCTACCCGGGAAATTTTAAAAGGAAATTTTTTAAAAGGAAATTTTAACCCGAATTCTATAGGAGTCCTACAAAGGGAAATTTTACAGGAGTTCTAAAAGGATCCTACAGAAAAAACTATAAAAATTTCTACAAGGGGTTCACAGAGTTTCTCCCGGAATTCTACAGGGAAAAATACAGAAAACTACAAGGTTCTATAGGAATTCTACGGAAATTCTATAAGGGGTTTCCCACATTGGGAAATTTTAAAAGGGGCCCCATAGGAATAAATACAGGATTCTAAAGGAGGGCCTACAGGGAAAATTTTAAAAGATTCTAAAAGGAAAATTTTAAAAGGGGTTTTTTAAAAGGTTTTATAGGAAAAAATTCTACAGGAGTTTTTTAAAAAGAGTCCCCACAGGAAAAAACTAAAAAGCCCCAGGAAAATTTTAAAAGGAGTTCTTTTAAGGGAAATTCAACAGGGATTTTTTATTGGGGTCCTTCAGGAAATTTTTAAGGAAATTCTAAAGGGAAATTTTACAGGAGTTCTATAAATTCTACAAAGTTCTAAAAGGAGTCCCTACAGAATTCCCATAAAAGGGGTTTTTATAGAGCTACGGGAAATTTTAACAAAGGAAATTTCTATAGGAAAAATTTTACAGGGGGTTTTTTAAAAAAAAGGGAAAATCAAACAGGAATTTACAGGGAAATTTTAAAAGGAATTCTACAGAATTTTTAAAGGAGTCCCTTTCAGGAATTCTACAAAATTTTTATAGGAATAAAATACAGGAGTTTTATAGGATCCTACAGGGAATTCTACAAAGGGGTTCTATAGGAATTCTACAGGGATTTTTAAAGGGGTTTTCTAAAGGGGAATTTTTACAGGGGTTTAAAAGAATTCAACAGGAGTTTCTAAATGAGGTCCACAGGAAATTTTAAAAGGATCCTAAGGGGAATTCTACAGGAAATTCTATAGGGAAATTTTAAAAGGAGTTCTATAGGGGTCCAAAAGGAAAACTACAGGAAGGGTTCCAAAAGGAATTCTAAAAGGAATTCTAACAAGAGTTTCTATAGGGGTTTCCTTTCTGAGTTCCCATAGGAGTCCTACAGGAAATTTTAAAAGGAGTTTTTAGGGAAGGGGTTTTTCCCCACCCGGAAATTCTATAGGATTTCTTAAAGGGGCCCACAGGAAAACCCAGGGTTCTAATAAATTCTCAAATCATAGGGTTCCAGCACCCCGGTTCAAAGGAAATTTAAAACTACAGGGGGGTTTTATTTTGGGAAAAATAAAATCAATTTTTATGGGGGTTCTACCGGGAACAAACAGGAAGGCTATAGGGACAAAAAGGAACAAAAACATTTTTTAAAGGGAACTCCCAACATATAACACACTTCAAAATTCCCAAAAACAGGGCCAAAACCCTCCTAAAATTTTACCCCCTTCCAAAAAGGCCCAACAAATTTTTAAGGGGCCCTAAGGATTCCCCCTGAAGTTAAAGGGCCGGGAACCCCATAGGCCCCTTTTCAAAAGAGGGTTTTCTAGGGGGAAATTCCCCAAACAGGTTCTTTCGAATTCTCCAAAAGAAATTTTAAAAGGAAAACTACCGAAAATTTTTACAGGAAACACAAAGTTCTACAAAAATTTTTACAGAAGGGTTCTACATGAATTCTATAAACAAACCCACAGGAGTTCCAAAAAGAATTCTTAAAACCTATTTTAAATAACGGTTCCAAAAGAAGTTCAAAAGAGTTCTTAGGAATTCTACAGGATTTCTACCCAAAAATTTTCCCGGAGTTCTATAGGAATTCTTCAGGAGTTTTTACAGGGGTTCCAAAATGATTGCACCCGTTCAAAAAGGGGTTCTTTAGGAGTTCAACAGGAAATTTTAAAAGGAGTTCTATAGGGAAAAACCCTTTAGGAATTCTACAGGAATTTTTTCCCGGGAATTTTTACAATAAAATTCTTTTGGGGAAATTTTTACAGGGGTTCTATAGGAAAAAATTTTAAAAAGAATTTCTAGGTTCTACACATTTTTTTAAAAAGGAAAATTCCCACAGGATTTACAGAATTTTACCAAAGGGGTTCCCCATAGGAACTTTTTGAAAAAAAAAAAAAGCTCAAAAATTTGTTCTATAGGAAATTTTACAGGGGGTTCTATAGGAAAATTTTACAAACAGTTCTATAGTTGTCCTAAAAAGGAGTTCAAAAGGGAAAACTAAAGGGGATTCTATAGGGGGCCCCACAGGGAAATTTTACAAAGAGTTTTTAAGGAATTTTTTCTACAGCATTCTATAGGAGGGTTTTATAGGAATTTACAGGGGTTTTTATAGGATTCCTACAGGAATTCTAAAAGGATTCTATATGAGAATTTTACAGGATTCTTAGGGGTCCTACAGGGAATTTTACAGGATTTTTTTCAGGAGTTCTATAGGAATTCTTAAAAGGAGTTTTAACAGGAGTTCTAAAGGGGTCCCCACGGAATTCTATAGGAGTTCTAAAGGATTCTACAGGAATTCCTACAGGAGTTTTTTATAGGAAATTTTACACAGTTCTAAAAAGGGGTTCTATAGGAATTCTAACCCGAGTTCTATAGGAAATTTTACAGGAGTTCATGGTGTTTTCCCCAGAATTCTACAGGAGTTCTAAAGGAATTATACAGGAGTTCTATAGGAGTCCCACAGGGAAATTCCCACAGGAGTTCTACAGGGGTTCTATTGGGGAAATTTTACAGGGGGTTTTTAACGGGATTTCTATAGGAGTCCCCACAGGAAAATTTTATAGGATTCTATAGGGGTTCTAAGGAAAATTTTAAAGAGTCTAAGGAATTCTACAGGGGTTTTATAGGATTTTACAAGTTCTACAGAATTCTACAGAGTTCTAAGGGAAATTTTAACATTTTTAAAATTCACAGGATTCTATAGGAACCAAAAGGAATTTTAAGGAGTTTTTTCTATGAGTTCTAAGGGGGTTCTACAAGAAATTTAACAGAGTTCTAAGGGAAATTTCAGATCACAGGAAAAACTACAGGGGTTCAAGGAATTCTTCAGTTCTCAGGGTTTTTTATAGGTTTTACAGTTTCTACAGGGTTCAAACAAAATCTACAGGAAAATTTTCAGGAAATTTTTACAATATTTTTGGGGAAATTTTACAGCATTCAAGAAAATTCTACAGTAGTTCTATAGGATTCTACAGCTTCTATGGAAAATTTTAAAAAAGTTCTATATAATTCTCAGGTTTTCAGGAGTTTTTACAGGATTCAAGGAAATTTTAAGAGTCAAGAAACTACGGAGTTTTTAAGGGGTCCCACAGGAATTTCAAAAGGGTTTTAAGGACCCCAGATTCTAAGAATTCATAGGAGTTTCACAGATTCAAGGAGTTTCTAAGATTTTTTCAGGGAGTTTCTACGGGTTCTACAGGATTTTTACAGATTTTACAGGGGTTTTAAAGGGGTTTTTATAGGTTCTAAGAAATTTTTAAAGGAATTCACAGAATCTAAGAAACTACAGGATTTTAAAAAGGGGTCCCCAAAAGAATTCTACAGATTCTATAAGGGAATTCCCACAGGATTCTCGAGTTCTTTAAAAATTCTACAGGGGTCTTAAAAAATTCCTAAAGGAAATTCTAAGGACTAAGGAATTTTTACAGAGTTCTACAGGAAATTTTACCGGATTCAAGAATTTCACAGTTCTAAGGGGTTTCTACAGGAATTTACAGGATTCTTTAATTCTACAGGGTCTATGGAATCTTAGGAGTTCTACAGGAGTTCTAAGGAAAATTCTACAGTTTCTTTAGGAAATTCTAAGGGGGTTTTTTCACAGGAATTCTACAGGGGGGGTTTTTTAGGGGAAATTTTACAGATTTACAGGGAAAAGGTTCTATAGGGAAAAACACAAGTTTTTAAGGAATTTTACAGAATTCTACAGGAATTTAAGAATTCTATTTGTTTTTAAGGAAACTACAGATTTTAAAGAAATCTACAGGATTCTTAGGAATTTTACGGAGTTTTATAGGAATTCTAAAAGGGGTTCAAGGATTCTAAGGAAGTTCTACAGGAGTTCAAAGGGGGAATTTTTACAGGAGTTCTATAGGGAAATTTTAACCCGGTTCAAAAGGGGAAATTTTAAAAGAGTTCTTAAAAATTTAAGGGGAATTTTTAAAGGAAAATTTACAGGGGTTCTAAGAGTTCCTTTAAGAAATTTTTAAAAAATTTTACAAAATTCTTGGGAATTTTTCTACAAAAGGGGTTCTTAAAAGGGAATTTCAAAAAAGTTTTAAAAAGGGGTTCCTAAGGAAATTTTACAGGAGTTCTAAAAGGAAAATTTAAAATGAGTTCTTTTACAAATTCTATAGGGAATTTTTACAGGAAATTCTACAAAGTTTTTAAGGGAAAAAAATAATTGCAGTTCTTTAAAAAATTTTTTATAGGGTTGCAAAAAGGAAAAATTTTCAGGTTCTATAGGATCCCTAAAAGGAATTTTTACCCCCGGGAGTTTTTCAGGGGAAATCTAAATGTAGGTTTACCAAAGGGACCCCCCCCCCGTAAGGGCCCCTGGAGTGAACTTCAGCAACTAAGCCTTTTCAGGGCCCTTTACTTAAAAAAACACAACCCCGAGAAAACTTTTGCAAATCCTCCCTGGGCCAAAGGAAAAAAAACAAGGATCTGTAGGTTAAAGGAAAGACCTGAAAGCTTACGGGTTGGAGCCCTGGAAGAAATAAAAGGGACCCTTTTGGGCCCACAAATTCCCTTTTTCAAAAAACTGTTTGTTTTTTTTCCCAACAATATAAAATTTAAAGGGGTTACACCCGGGTAAAGGGGACAGACCAGGCTGCAAAATTTGATCTAAGGGCTTTTTTCTGGGGGTGCCCGCCGAAAAATACTGACCTTCTATTATTTTGGAGAAACTCAAATCTGCCTGATTAAAAGGAAATGGAGTGCAAAGGCAAGAGGGGTTTTTCCTCCTTCCCCCTGAACCATGGAGGGGGAAAAAGGGGTTTTTCTGCTTAGGAGGGGAAAACTAGGAGACCGCAGAAGCTACTGGTCCAAAAAATTCCCAATTCTCTGCATTTAGCAGATGGAGGGGGACCCAACAAGAGGTTTTAGACAGGTACCAACGGGTTCCCCCGTGGGAAAAACTTTTAAAAATTCCCCCCCCACGTTTCTTTTAATACCTGCGGGCCCGGGAAAACTTTTAAAAGCATTTATCCATAAGGGTCAGGGTTTTTCCTCCATGTTCGGGGGCCCCGCATCCCTTGCCCCGGGGGCCCGGGCCCCTCGCCCCCTTTTCCCCCGGCCTTCCCCCTAGGTTGTTTCCGCTCGGGTTCCCCTTCAATAAACCTTTGTGCCCCCCCTTCCCTCCCTTTTGCATTTCCCCCGTCCCCGCGGCGCGCGCGGACCCCGCTCCCTTTTAAGCGCGCACACTGGCAAAGTTAAATTTAAAGGACCCCAGCCCCAAAGGGAAAAGGCTAAAAGCCGGTCCCCTTCCCCTATTTTAAACCCCCTCTTCCTGTTTTCCCCGCCCGGAAACTTTTTGGCCAATTTCCTACTGAAAAGCATTCCTGAAGTTCCCTTGCTATTACCCTGTAACCGAAACCCTTTTTCCTCCGTTCCTCAAACCCCAAACCGCCGCCCCGTCCGACCCCTTTCCGCTTTCCTTTAAACCCGAACCTCTGCTGCCTTCCCAAATTTCCTTAAACCCCCTGCCCCCGACAAAGTTAAAGCCTTTAAAATTTTTTGTAAACCAAAGCTACACCGGGTCCCCTCCGCAAAACAAGTCACATCAGGGGTAGGGACCCCGGTATCCCCCCGCCGCCAATTTCCCCCCGCTTTGCGGCGGGGCTCAGGTGAAAACCGGGCGACTTAATTCCGCTCCCTGGCTTTTCTTACCCCATCGCTTTCGGGGTCCAATTATCCACAACCGGGTTTCTCCTGACCGAAACCTCCCCTTTCCTATCTGTTCCCAATCCCCAACGGTTTTCCCAAAACCAAAACCCCCTCCCCTTTTTAAATTGAACCCCCCCGGCAGGGGCCCGCACCCGGGGCAAATACGATCTCCACGCCCCAAGGGGAATGTCCCCATCCATCGGGAATACACCTGGTTTTGGGTTTTCCCGTGCCACCTTGTTTAACCAAAAACACTGTTAAAAACCCCCCCAAAATTTGGGTCCTCACCACCCCCATAAGAGGGTTTAAAATTTTTAAAATTTATGGAATTGTGCCCACATATGCTTAGCTGAGTAATGCTTTTTCAAAGTAAGTTACTCCCCCCCTCAACCTTTTCACGTGATTGGGGCCTTGCTGCCAATTTTTTTTATGAAGAGGTGAAAAGAATTTTAAATGTGTACAACGTATGCCCCAATTTTTCCCCAGCTTAAAAAACACTCACCCTATTTCCGGGCCCATAAAGGGGGAAAACAGCCTTTTCTTGGCGTAAATTTAAAAAAAGTGTTAAACCCTGTTCAAGTTGTGCACAGTTAAATAATGTGCCCTTTAAAAAGTGTTAAAGGGTTTAAAAAATTTTTATTAAATTTGGGGCTAAAATTTTTCCTTCGGGGGTTAAATCCCCTCATCATGTATCTGCTTATGGGGGGTTGTCCCCTTTTCCCCCCTTTGGGGAGTTAAGGCGAATTTTTTATGATACCTACAAGCGCTTTTCTGTTTGTTTTCAATATCTATTTCAACCCCCAGATTTTAAGGGTGTGGGTAAAATGTTTTTGTATGTGCCCACCCCCCCCAGCTGGTTGGTACACTACCCATCATTGTTGCGGCTGATGGGAGTCTGGCTGCAGTAATGATGTGTGTGCTCTCAGTTAAGCGATGCTGCAATGCGTGTTTGAAATTAATATATACAACAAGTTGTAAATAAGTATGCTACTGAGAAAATGTGAAAAAAATACAGTATATGTAGCTTTTATCTGCGTTTTAAAATGATGTGGTACTAATGTTTATGCAAGTATTGGTGTCTAATGGAGATGTTTGCAAACTGCTATTCGGCCATTTGATTGGAATTGAGCAACCCAGCTTTTGTGCTGTTTAACCAGTGTTACAATACTGTATTCCAGACTCCAGGTTTAGTTAACTCTTTGTATATACATATGTGTTTGTTTTCTTTACAGGTTGGCTAAACCCCTTTATGTCCCTTACACTTTGCCCATATGCCGCCAAAGACTTAACCCTTTTCAAGAGCTACCAGAAGATTGTCATTTTTTCCCACTACTTATTCTTCCCCACTAGGCCTGCAAGAGAATCTGCCCATGAAAGAGCTGCATGGACATTGCCCAAGTTGACCCTTTTCTTATTTTTTCCCCAAATTTCATAAGTCATGGACTTTGCCCTGTCAACAGCACTTTGTTTAATCCCAAAGAAAAATTTGACATTTTGTGTGACATGTATGATTTTTGCCGTATAGACGACAATTTTTATGCGCATATAAAAGAATATGAATCTATGAAACTGGTCATAAATCACCCAGAGCAGACAAATGTCACTGCAACTCTGCTAACCCTACTGTGTATGGGGCCTCGGAGCAGAAGGATGTCACTGCACCTCTGCTAACCGTACTGTGTAGGGCCCCCGAGCAGACAATGTCACTGCACCTCTGCTAAACCTACTGGGGTAGGGGGACTGGAGCAGAGAGTCACTGCACCTCTGCAACCACGTTATGGGCCCCCGGAGCAGAGGATGTCACTGTACCTCTGCTAACCCTACGTGTATGGGGCCCGAGCAAAGGATGTTCATTTGCACCTCTGCTAACCTACTGTGATGGGCCCAAGCAGAGGGGGATGTCACTGCACCTCTGCTAACCCACTTGTAGGGGGCCCCCGGAGCAACGGATGTCACTGCACCCACTAACCCAAACTGTGTATGGGCCCGGAGCAGACGGATTCACTGCACCTCTGCTAACCCTACGTGTATGGGGCCCGGAGCAGAGGATTTTCACTGCCCCTGTAACCCTACTGTGTATGGGCCCCGAGCAGACGGATTTCACTGCACCTCTGCAAACCCCGAAACTATGTGTATGGGGCCCTGGCAGACGATGCACTTGCTGAAACCGCCCCCCCTGCAAAAACCCATTTCCTAGTACGGTGGCCCTGGAGGATGTGTTGTTCCCAATGCACTTTTTGCTAAAACCCCAATGAATTGGAGGAACCCCAAAAACCCAATGTGCACTGAACCTTGCAACTTTACTGGTTCACACAGCTTAATTGCGGGACGTATTTCGCCCCACAATTACGCCGTGTGGACGGGGGTGAGGCGGGAGCGGAGCGGGATGGGGGGTGGGGGGGGCGGCCGGGCCCGGCCCATAGACATTCACTATTCTTGGCGCGTATATGCTGTGAATAATTGACATGTCACTTTCTCCCCGTTCACCGTATTGTGCGAGCGGGGAGAGGAGCCGTATTCCATAGCTCTCTATGAGAACTTTGGATTACCGTAATGTCTGAGATGTATTTCAGCCCGTAATTCGCGCAGTACGGTGCAAATTACGGGCTGAAATACGTCCCAAAATAAACCGTGTGAACATAGCCTTATGGTTTGGGGATGTTTTCAGGGCATTCTCTGGTCCTCTCATACATGTGGAAGGTGCTCTCAACCAATTTGGGTATAAATTCATCCCTGCAGATCACGTACACCCATACATGCTGATTGCCTCCCCTGGAGATGATGGGATCTTCCAGCAAGACAATGGACCTGTCACATGGCTAGAAATGTTCGACATCAGTGAGACGAGCAGAACTAAGACTTCCAAGTAGTACCCTAGCCCCTAATTCCCCAGAACCCAAATGAGCCTGTGTGGGACCTCTGTATGGCGGTGTTGGCTCCGTGAACTCTCCAGCACCTATGGGATGGAGATGGCCTCAGATACCTGTGACAACCTACCAAGACCTTATGGAGTCACTCCCTGCCTGTCTAGCTGCTGTCTGTGCTGCATGGTAATATTTGGGACCCACCAGTAGTGTTAATTCTTTGCGTCCACTAGTAATGTTGGTTCTTGGGGCCCACAACTGGAGCTGATTCTTGGGGTCCAACAGTGGAGTTGATTCTTGGGGCCCAGGATCCTTTGTGACCCTGACATGGTATATGTCGGGATAAATTTTGATGGTATCCCAACAGATACCAAAATGGGGGTGCCAAAACATAGTGTGAAGGGGGGCCCTTAAAAAAAACCGTCCTTTTTAAAATGGAAGCCCGGGGGAAAATTTTTTGTCTCAATCTTTGCAGGAGCTGTAATGGTCTTCATATTACCACCCAGCTTTCTCAGGAGTTGATATTATTGGACAGAAGAGAACGTCTCAGGGATACATCCCAAAGATCCCATTTATACATCCCCGTCCATTTAATTACTAAAAACCCATCCCTAGAAACGGGTTGGCCCCCCTTTTTGGGCCCTTCAAACTGCCTCAATTTTTTCGTGGAATAGTTTTCCAAAAGGTGTTGAAAACGATGCCACTTGGGTACCAAGGGGCCCAAAGGGGTTCCAAGAAAAATATTCCCCACACCATGAAAAACCACCACCACCACCCTTTAACCTTTTGGATACAAGGAGGAGGGATCCATGCTTTCATGTTTTTTGACCCCCAAAAACTGACCCAACCATCCGAATGTCGCAGCAGAAATCGAAACTCATCAAAACCAGGAAACTTTTTTTCCAATCTTTACTGTCCAATTTCCCGATGGGGTTTGGGGAAAAATTGGGCCTATTTTTCCTGTTTTTTTAGCTGAAAGGAGGGGAAACCCCCCCCGTTTGGCCCTTCCGCTGCTGTACCCCCATCTGCCTCAAATTTTTCCGCTTACTTGCGTTCGGGAGATGCTCTTTTTCCTCCCCTTGGTTTGAAACGGGGGGGCAAATTTGAGTCACTGTTTGCCTTTCTATCACTCAACCATCTCCCAAAACCTCCTTTGACCTCTGGCACAAAAAGGGCATTTCCCCCACGGGCGGGCCGCTCACTGAATGTTTTTTCTTTTTCGGAAACCCTTCCCCCTGTAAACCCTAGAGATGGTTTGTGCGTGAAAATCCAGGAGATCAGCATTTCTTAAATACTCAACCCGCCCACTGGCACCAACAACCATGCCACGTTCAAAGCCCCCTCAAATCACCTTTTTTTTCCCCCCTACTGAGCTCGGTTTTAACTGCAAGGAGATTGCTTTACCATGACTACATGGGCCCAAATGCACTGAGTTGCCCCCCATGTGATTGGCGATTAAAATTAAGTGTTAACAGCCCGTTGGAAGGGGGTACCCAATAAAGTGGCTGGTGATTTAAAAATATTGGGGGTTCGAGGTTCTAAAAACTGCTCCTCTTAGGACAAACTCCCCTTTCCTGAATGAAGACCAGTCTTGACACTTTTGTAACTAGTTTGGGATTTTTTTATATATCGGTGCGCCACTCTCCACTGACCAGGGATCCCGTTTTTCCCTTGTCGCACGCACATAAACTTAGGGGATATAAATAAAACCCATTTTGTAATTTATTAAATACCAAAAAACAACCACTAAAAAAAATTTACAGGGGTTTTTTACTTTCGGTTAGCTATGTTTACAGTATTTGCCAAACAGTCCCAAAGTCCATGCATGGTTTTTGTTTTTCGTCCTTCCGCAAGCACTCCAGCGTCTTCAGCGGGAGCTTCAGCAATAAAGGCGGACCAAAACCGCCCAAAAAACGCGCGACTTTTGGGGAGATTCCCCCCCCTTTTCTAAAGCACTACAACGGACCTCGATCCTGCTTTATACAAACTAATAACCGACTATAAAACCATTACTAAAAAAAATCACAAAAAAAATTTTAAAAAAAGCAATTCCGTTCATTTTCCCCTTGGGGGAACGATTCATTTTTAAACCACCTTTCTTCACTTTGCAAATTTTCCTTTTTCTAAGTTTCACCCCTCACTACTCTGTACTCGTTCAAAACGCCCAGCGAGTTCTGAACATTATGGGTTTTTTCTAAAAATGTCTTTCTACACTGCTTTCCCAAATTTGCTTTGGTTTTTTTCACCCCAAAATTTTCTACTTGTTGTTTTTTTGCCAACCTGATGTTTGACCGATGTTCATGGAGCCTAGTTTTAATGCTCCGTGCGGTCTGCCCTACATACCCTTTACCGCACGGGCATTTAAGTAGGTATATTACTCCTTTAGTATCGCAGGTACAGTTGTCTCGCAAGAAATTTTTTTTTTCCATTCGTGGGATATAACACATATGGCCCTTTTATGATGGAATTGCAATGTTGGCAATTGAGACATGGAAATGTCCCCTTTCGCTGTACATTTAAGAAAGTCTGCTTCTTGCTCATTTTTGTATCTAAAGTGCTAGACACAATATGACTACCAATTGTCCTACCCTTTCTATATACAAACATTGGTTTGATTTTAAACAACTTCCCATACTGAATGTCATTGCTCAGGATGTGCCAGTTTTTGGCAATGATTTTCCTAACCATCCTACTGTGCACATCAAAAGTGCTGGTAAACATACATCTGTCCTTTCTTTCTTTTTTATTTTGTGTATTCATTAAGGTACTACGTTCTTTTCTACCTATATCTTCCGCTATTTTTTCCATTTCTTTCCTATTATAGCCCCTAGCTACAAATTTATCAATCATACAGTAGATACATTTATATATATATATATATGGGATTCTAGGTTCTAAGCTGCTCCTCTGAGGACATCTCCTTCCTTGTATGATGAGCTCAGTCTTGTCCTCAGTAGACTCCTGGCTGGAATTCATTTCCATCTAGTAATCTCATTACATGCGGCCAGATAATATTATATTGTGGGCTGGTAGTATTGGATTAGAGGGTCTGTTATAGAGGGGACTTCATCAGTTACTGTAGGTCGCTTACTTACAGGGTGTGGATGGGGCTTCCTGGAATCGCTTTATCCAATTTCCAGACTTGGCTCCGCTGTGGCTGCCGCAGAGACCATTACAGAAGCAAATAGAGACTTCATTGGATTAGTCACCTGTTTAATTGCGTGACGGTATTATTAATGTTCTCAGGGTTAACCCCTGTGTGACTGCAGCCTTACGGGCCTCATGTTCACTTTCTAAAATGTAAATTCTTTGTATTTGTTATCCAAATACTAGTTTTGCACTTTGGATTCGGGTCATAGTCAAATTCAGTTTGTGTCGGCCAGAATACATTTTTGTGAAATTTATTAAGAAATCAACCATAATCACAACCCTAACCCTAAGTGTGGGGTGAGGGCAGGGCTGGGACAAGATATTCGGGTGTCCTAGGCAAATAAGGCATGTAAAATTCAGCCCACTCCGTACTTATTTGCTCCCCTTACCTGTCTGGGATGAAGAGGAGCGCTAGGCAGTCGCCTACCACGGCCTACCCATTGTCCCAGCCCTGGGTGAGGGTCAAGGAGTTTTAACTGGCCTGCCGCGCTTAGTATACCGGTCCGGTCCAGTGGTGCTCGCACTTTGATGTCACTTATCATCCGATGTCTCGTCCAACGTCACTTCTGGTCCAACCTCACATTGGTGATGTCAGAGGGTGAGGGCCATTGGACTGTTGTTTGGTCCCTTGCTATGGGTATCTTTTGGGATAACTGAGAATGGTATTTTGATCGATCCAGCGACGCGTCTAAAGGGATCAACAGTGTAAACATAGTCATGTTTGGACCACATTTCCTCTGTGCTGACGTTTGGAAAGCAATACAAACAGTCTAAAGATGATTAGATTTGCATTCTCGTTCCCTTTAGACGTGTCTCAAGATCAATACCTTTTTCAGGTATCACAATGGGTATAGATAGCATGGGACCAGACTGCAATGTAAACCAAGCCCAAAGTGAGTCCTGCAGGCCAGTTAAAAATCCTTAACTGTAACCCCAATTTAGGGTTAAGGATCTGAAACCTAGCCCTAATTCTGACTGTAAGCATAATTGCAATTTAGGGATAGGGTTATGGTAACAAACAGGATTAAAGGGGTTTTCCCGCTACAAATCTTAGCTTTCAACATGTCAGGAAAGGTAAATGAAGATTTTTTCTAAATACATTGCTCTTTTGATGTTGCTCTAGATAGATTGCACACAAGTGTCTCCCTTCCTGACTACACAGAGAGCAGGGAGTGACGTCACCTTGGTTGGACAGAGCAGATTCTTTATCTCTAACAAGATTAGCTTGTTTGCCTTTGATAAACACTTGTTTTCACTCCTAGAGTTTTGTTAACTCCAGATTAAATCTCCTGCATTAATGTCACTGTTACACTCAGCTAGTTATAGAGGAGCTAAATATGTTAATCAATACTAAAGAAAAACCCACAGCCTGATCAGACAGTGTGAGACTGTTTTAGGAATGGAAGTATTGACTACAGCTCCGTCCCTAGTGTAGGTTCGGTATTAGGAGCCGTGCAACTCCTCCGTAGGCAGCAACATAGATTGGAGGCTTCCTCCGGTCTCTGCCATTTACGGAGACTGCTCTAAGAATGTAGGTCTTAACTACAGCCCTGTTCCTAGTATAGGTTCGTTACTGGGAGTCACACACCCCTCTGTAGGCAGCGACATAGATCAGAGGCTTCCTCCGGTCCCTGCCATTTACGGAGACTGCTCTAGGCATGGAAGTATTGACTACAGCTCTGTTCCTAGTGTAGGTTCCGTACTGCGAGCCGCACACCTCCTCTGTAGGCAGAAACATAGATTGGAGGCTTCCTCCAGTCCCTGCCATTTACAGAGACTGCCCTCGTGACTCGGGCAGTATTGAACTACAGCTTCTGTTTCCTTGCTGTAGGTTCGGTACTTGGGAGCCGACTCCTCCCTCTGAAGGCACGAAACGTTCTTTCGGGTGTCGCGGCAGACATCGAGAACACAGTTGTGGTATTAAAGGGTTGTCTCTCTACATCTGTCCTGTTTTCTTGGTTTCATTTTGAATTCAGAAAGCGTGTTTACCTGGATTCAATTAGGCTGCAGCTGAGCCAGGTCTGTAGCTATAGCAACCCTGTGGCTGTCGGCATGCGCTATCAGGAGAGATTTGAAGAGGTCTGTTGCTATTCAGCAACCAGTGCTGGCAGCCTATCAGGAGTGATCTAACAGGTCTGTAGCTGTAGCGACGCTGTGAGCTGATGCAGCTCATACAAGACGGGGAATATCCTCTGAATAGGTAGGTACAGGGTATTTGAACATATTTTGCAAAGCGACTCGTTTTTGCAAGATCTTTAACATAAAAAGCAGCGATCCCTGTAGTGAGACAACCCTTTTTAGGGTTTAACATTAGAAAAACCCCATGTGGTTGCCTCAGTATGACCCAGCGCCTCATTTTATTGCTCTTTTTGCATATTTTAAGGCTGATTTTGGAATTTCAATTTTCATTCTATTCCTCGACTCCCGGATTCTGCTGAGACGAAACTTTCACCTCATTAAGGCACTTTTTGTCGGCTTCATAAATAAAACATATCTAAAAAGCAAACAAAGTAATTAAAACGAGTTTATACCTTCACTGTCCCCCAAACACCCCCAAAGCAGGTGAAAAGACGTCCCCTCCACCCACGCACTTAACACCAACAACATCGCTTCTCACATGTCAGAGACTTGCCGCCATGGGATCGGGTTGGCGGAATATTTCACACGGACCCGGACGTCTCCTGCAGCCGCTCCGAGCTCATTATCATGGTGTTTGGCTGCTGCAATGTACTGAGAGATGGGAACGGCTATTGATTTCCTCAAATACAACGTTCTCCCTTCCCCACGGGGGGAAATAAGTTACCAAAACCAGCAGGAAGGAAGATAATCTTTTAAAGAGCCCAGAATTTCCTACAGAGCAACTTAAGAATTCCGGATAAAATCCTTATCTGGCTGCAACAATAAACATAAGCACTAAACCACGGGGACGTCTCCATCTAATCTGCAGGAATATTTATTGCTCAATAAACAGCACCGGGCTTTGTTTTAGGAGAAGAAATTGGTTCATATTTTATTGCTTCTTCTAGAAGCTTCAGCATCAACATATTCATGAACAGACAAAAATATACGGAGATACAGTAACATGATAATTCACTTTACAGGAAGATTCAATAGACTTAGAGAGAATGAATGCAAATCTGTCCACCAGCATTATAGTACTCATGTTACTGTACATAAGGAGGCAAGTAATTATAGTATTATTTCTTGTACATAGGAGCAGTATATAGTAGTAATATTCTTGTACATAGGGGGAGAATTATAGTAGTTATATTCTTGTACATAGGGAGCGTATTATAGTAGTTATATTCTTGTACATAGGGGTCAGTATTGTAGTAGTTTACTTATATTCTTGTACTTAGGAGGCAGTATATAGTAGTTATATTCTTGTTACATAGGAGAGTATTACAGTAGGTATATTCTTGTACATTAGGAGTAGTATATAGCTGTTATTTCTTGTACATAGGGTAAGCAGTATTATAGTAGTTTATTCTGGTGTACATAGGGGCAGTATTTTAGCAGTTAATATTCTAGTACTTAGGGGTGCGGTATATTTAGTAGTTATATTCTTGTACATAGGGAAGCGTATTTTTAATAGTTTATTCTTTTACGTAGGCGGCGGTATTTATCAGTAGTTATTTTCTGGTACATAGGAGGCAGTATTATTGTAGTTATATTTCTTGTACATAGGGGCAGTATTATAGTAGTTATATTTTGTTACAATAGGAGCAGTATTATAGACAGTTATATTCTTGTACATAGTGAGCAGTATTATAGTAGTTATATTCTTGCAGGCTCGGGACTGGGCCGCGGGGGGGACACGGGGAATCCCACGTAGGGCCCCACCGTAGCCGCTGTGGGACCCCGGAGGAGGGCGTCCGCTTCCAGGGGGCCCGGCGCGAATCGGTCCCTGGGTGGCTGGTACGCGGGACACTGCGTCCCGAAGCGCCAGTGACCGGGCCCGGTTGCCGGGACTAATGTTCCCGA
>JAODAL010039971.1:0-37435 GCA_025379985.1 Phyllomedusa bahiana
CTCTAAGGTCCTAAAATATAAGGGACAGTGATTTTTTTCCCTACATTAGATTACTGTAAAGGGGAAACCTGAGAAAAGAGACCTTCCCAGATATAATCACCAGATAAACCTGTGCAGACACGGAACAATAGTAATACTTGAAGTTTTTCATTCTAAACCCTCAAAATTTGTGACCACCCCCTTAAATTTCCTTTTCTTCCCTTTCCATCTCCATTTTATAAGCAGTGCAGTCACAGGAGAAAAAAAAGAGGAACGGGGAACGTCCATAAGGAAAACCCTGAAGGACAAAGGGGCATTAATACAGCTTGTATCCTATAGACCGGGGGGCCCCCAACCCCATCCTTGAGGCCACCAGCAGGTCAGTTTTCGGGATTTCCTCATATTGCACATGATATAATTTTTGTCATGCATTCTGGGGGAGATCCTGAAAACAGACCTTTTTGGTGGGTTTGTGAAGACTTAATTGGGGAACACTCTTAGACAACATCAGGAACAGGGAGAGGAAAAAACCAATGTTTCCTGGAGGTAGGATCTACCATAAAGAACCCATTTTTCCCCCGTCACACTCAGGGGGTCCGGGGAGTGGTTATGGGGTGTTTTTTTTGGTTTTAGTTCCCCTATCCCTGTCACCTGTGATCATTGGGTGATTTTCTTAACAAATAATTACTCCATGGGATCAAAGTCAAATTGTAGCATATCCCTTACTCTTTCAAGCGTGTCTTTTTGGGTGAAGATACAAAAGCATCATGACCAAAGCGGGGCCTCTACTCCCACCATCACGACAAACACCTTCTCACCTCTTTTTCCCCCCCACTTTGGTGGGGGAGGGGGAAACATTGAGGTTAATTTTAGGCACATCTACATTTTTTGGGTTTTTCAGTAAACCTTTAAAAAGACTTGCCCCCAATTTTTTTTCGATCCTTTTTTTTTTTAGCTAATTCCCCCAAAATAAACTGCCCTAAGGTTTGTCCCACTGCAGGACTCCCGTGATCATCTGAATCTGGGGAGCCTATCAGCAAGTATCCCACCCCAAAAAAACCACGGGGGAAACAAAGCATTAAAAATGGACATAATATTCCCACCATCGTATCATGGGTGGCATTATGTATTATACTCCATTACAGGCATCCTCAAGCTGCGGCCCCCAGCGGTTGCGAAACTACAACTCCCAAACAGCATTTATAGAATCTATAACAGTGGAATGATGAGTTTTAGTTTCCCCCCACTGGAGGGCCACAGTTGAGAGCCTGCCAATTTCCACCAAACAAACACTGAAACTTGGTACTAGTGAGATTTATACCATTTGCCATGCGGCCCTTTTTAGCTTAAAGGGGGGTTTCAACTACAAGGAATTTCTGCTTTTTATGTTAATATCTTTCAAAAAAAAAGTCACTTTTCAATATTGCCATTAAACATGTCCTACCCATTCCAAATATCCCCCCCTTTTGGGGTCATCATTTTCCCCAGGTTGCTATAGCTACAGACCTCTTGTCTCTCCATAGGGTTTCAGCACTGGGGCTATAGCTAAAAGACCTGTTCAATCTCTCTTGATAGGCTGCCACAGTGGTTGCTTAGCTCAGACCTTTCTGTCTCTCAGTTAAGGCTTCCAGCACTAGTTGCTATAGCAAAAGACCTTTTTTTGGGCTCTCCTGATAGGCTCCAGCCTGGTTTTCTATAGCACAACCTGGCTTCTACGCACCTAGTAGAACCAGTAATGCCCCGAATTTAAAATGAAACCAAGACAAAAGGGCTAGGTCAGATGAAATCGATGTAAATGAACAACCCTTTAACTCTATTTTAATTAAAACCAATGCAGCGGGGGAGGGATTTTTGCTAATACCAAAATATATAAAGTTAATGGGTTCATTTTTTTCTGCACTGGAGGGTTTCCAGCTTTTTTCACACTTATCGGGTCCAGATGATAACACACCTCCAGGGCCCGATCAAGCAATTCTCAAGGGGGACTCACAGAAGGGGGAAGTCCAAAAAAACCGGAAATCCTATACTAGGCAAATTTAAAAAAAATTCTATAAAAAAAACAACCAAACAATATGAAAAATATATATATAATAGTTGTATATTACTTGCCAATATGTGAAAAGAAAAATGTTGATGCTAAAGTCCTTTTAAAGGGCTATTTCTATCTCATGCTTCCAACACCCCATCCTATGTCTGCTCTGGCGGCAAGCAATGGAGAGGGGCATACTGGCTCGGACTGGCCTACAGAGGAACAAGGGAAACCCCCGGAGGGCTCCTGAGCATGACAGACTTGAAGTTTCTTTTATACATCCTTGGCAAAGACAGAAAGGCAGAAAGAAGAAGGCAAAAAGCAAGAGGCAGAGAATGTAAGGCATGTACAGTAGCTGTAGGGTAGAACCCCAGAATCATCTCCACTGGTGGCCCCAAGGATCATATCCACTGGTGGACGCAACAATCAACTCCACTGATGGACCCCAAGAATCAACTCCACTGGTTGGCCCCAAGAATCAACGCCACTGATGGTCCCCAAAAATCAACTCTATTGGTGGGCCCTCAAGAATCAACTCCACTGGTGGGCCCTCAAGAATCAACTCCACTGGTAGGCCCTCAAGAATCAACTCCACTGTGTGAGCCCCAAGGATCATCTCCTCTGGTGGACCCAAGAGTCAACTCCACTGGTGCACCCCAAGAATCATCTCCACTGGTGGGCTCCAAGAATAATCTCCACTGGTGGGCTCCAAGAATAATCTCCACTGGTGGGCCCCCAAGAATCAGCTCCACCGGTGGACCCTATACACTCCAGTCCGACACTAGGTGCATATCTCTGTCTGTTAACTTCTCTGGGACTCTGACTATAGCTGAGCACACTTTCTCAGCTACCTCACCATTCCCTACAGCCGAAGCATATGCAGGACAGGGTGTGGGAGGGAAAAATGAGAATATCCATTTGTATTATTTAATACCGTTTGTAGACATTAGGTCCAGGCAGATGTCTTGTATATTATAGGAGACATTCTTCTGGTCGGCCGGGTTATGGACTATGCATAGTATTTCTATGTCCTGTTGGCCCGGTGTTAGTGATATCTGGATGGTGCTTTCCACGTTATCTTTACTCTGATACTCTTGAGTCCCGGTGTCTGTATTTCCAAGTATAGGAGAAATCTGATGTATTTGATGGCACAGAACAATAGAGAGTAACATTACATTGCTCTGCAGTATTTTCTTTCAATTTAGTCCATATAACTGGAGAAGGGACAGGCTCTGTAATGAGAAAGGTAGTTATGAGTAAAGCGGCCACTGACCATGTTTATAGCAAAGTGTAAGGGAAGACTCTCAGGACAGTCTGAGGTTCACCACAATTTTCAAGTTTCCAAAGACTAGGTTGTAGGTTTATAGGAATACCGATATGGGAACTACAAAAAATGGTGGTTCCTCCAAGTAATATTGTCTTCTTCACCCAAAGACACCAAAGAAGAAATAAGATCCCCTAAACAGCTCATAGATATAACACGATGCCTGGCGATTATCTAGCGCCGGCTCCCCTCTGTTGCTATTGCATATATTGTGAGCCCGTTCTTTTGGTAACCAAAACCAGCAACACTCTTTGCCTCTTGTGCATAAGCGGAACTATAGCCATAACAGCTATGAGTCCTGAGGTTGAGGGGCTCACTCAGGTGCAGGAGCATCATAGTTTTTTTTTTTGTTTTTTTTTTTATAAAAACAAAGACATTAGTGGCTTTCTGTTATCTAGCACTACTATGTGGGTTTAGGTTTTGTCTGGCCCTTGGTTGGCCCCTGGGCATGGAAGGTCCCTGGTCATAGTTAGCCCCCTTGGCCTAGGGCTGCTTTTCAGGGAGAAAGGCAGGGGGCAAGAGGTATGTGCAGTATGTGCAATCATGTATATTAAATGATGGGTGGGCCCCAAAAATCAACTCCACTGGTGGGCCCCAAGAATCAACTCCACTGATGGACCCCAAGAATCAACTCCACTGGTTGGCCCCAAGAATCAACGCCACTGGTGGACCCCAAGAATCAACTCCACTGGTGGGCCCAAGGAATCAACTCCACTGGTGGGCCCTCAAGTATCAACTCCCCTGGTGGGCCCTCAAGTATCAACTCCACTGGTGGGCCCCAAGAATCAACGCCACTGGTGGGCCCCAAGAATCCTCTCCACTGGTGACCCCGAGAATCCTCTCCACTGGAGGGCCCCAAGAATCAACTCCACTGGTGGCCCCAAGAATCCTCTGCACTGGTGGGTCCCAAGAATCCTCTGCACTGGTGGGTCCCAAGAATCAACTACACTGATGGCCCCAAGAATCCTCTCCACTGGTGGGTCCCAAGAATCCTCTCCACTGGTGGGTCCCAAGAATCCTCTCCACTGGTGGGTCCCAAGAATCCTCTCCACTGGTGGGTCCAAAGAATCAACTCTACTGGTGGGTCCCATGCACCCCAATCTGACACTGTATGGGTTCTCTTTTATATTGTGCCGATATTTATTACTTTATTGCTACTTATACTACTGTTTAGGTTTCTTGTTTATAAGGTGGTACGGTCCATATCATTTTTCTATGATTTCTAGTCATGCCCCTGTTCCTGTTATAAATGTTAAGGTATTTTATCTATTGGTTCTGACTTGGATTGTTTCCGGCTACATTGAATGCTGCCTGTCCCAACCTGTGCCTTGATCTCAGTCTCATACAACTTTTATCTCTAAGCTAAATCTATTAGCCACACAGGAGGTCCACCATCTGTTAATGAGTAAATGAGTACATGGTAATAATAAAATAACAAATGTGACAAAGATATTATGGACACTGATGTGAGCACCTACCGTACACAGTGAGGACATATGATACCTGATGTAGTTCATTATCTGTGAAGGCTATTGATGCAGTGTAGACCCCGGTGTCCTCCATCCTTAGGTCTTTGATGCGTAACTTTGTTCCACTGTTAGATTCCTCCAGACGGCCAATAAACTGAAGATTGGAGACGGTTAATTTGCCTTCATGATACATGGCCAGTCTGGATGTTTTATTTTGTAATATAAATTTCCAGATAACATCTACAGTGGGAAGTGATTGATCCGAATAAGATAACTCTACTGAATGATGTATAAGAGCGTCCACCTTCTGAGCTTTGGCTTGTCCTCCTGCGAAATCCAATAAATAAAGTCAGAATAGATCAAATTTACATGACCTGCAGACCTGCAAGGATATTGTTCAACATATTCTGTGGCTTTGTACAATAAATACACAATCAGACATTACAGAGTATTAAACATATCAATAATTCAGAGAGTGGAAGTGAGGGCCCTGCCCACAAGAGCTTGCAATCTACTGCAATGTTTAGAAAACCCATTTTCTTATACACTAAAACCTCTTTAAAAGACCACCACTATGTCTAGACCAGATTACTTGTGACAGATTATTAGTTCTATCATATACTATACATGTTGCAATTTTGGCTGACCCTCTTAAAAATGTTTCACTATACCCTACTGAGGAACGGAATTCTGGGCTAATAAAGGAGAGTCCACTGTTCAAGACCCTTGTATCTTGGCCAGAATGGAGATTAGTTACAAAGAGCATCTCTCTGTCTGGAGGGCCTGTCCAGTCCTGCATTTCCCAAACAACCAATTAATGTGAATGGGCCATATGTAATGCTTCCTTTTCCCTGTGGAGGCGCTGTGGGGAAATGAAACACTTGCTTCTAGGTTGTAGGTCAGATCACAGTTGATTGCTGGAGGGCCTGTCCAGTCTTGCATTACCCACACAACCAATTGATGTGAATGGGCCATATGTAATGCTTCCTTTTCCCTGTGGAGGCGCTGTGGGGAAATTAAACACTTGCTTCTAGGCTGTAGGTCAGATCACAGTTGATTGCTGGAGGGCCTGTCCAGTCTTGCATTACCCACACAACCAATTGATGTGAATGGGCAATATGTAATGCTTCCTTTCCCCTGTGGAGGTGCTGTGGGGAAATGAAACACTTGCTGCCAGGTTGTAGGTCAGATCACAATTGATTGCTCGGGATCTCAGCATTACTGCCAAGGGACCCTTGTAACAAGTAAGTATTGTCCAAGTACAGTTCAAGTTAGTATCTGCAAATGGTTAAAAGACAGGGCTGTGGGTTACAGAAGATTGGTGAAAATATTTTTGGCCTTGCATGACAGTAACCATCCTCTAAAAACATTGTCCTCCATATATCTCTTATTGATAACTTTGGGCTCTAGCAATGAGCTAAAACATCATTTCATTTAGTGGTAGGTGTATTATGATGAACAGTTCCATCAGTGATCATAGATAATATGGAAGTGGTTAAAGGGGGTCCAAGATCTAGCCACCCTTCTATTTAAAGATTATTCGAACTAGGCTCCCGATAGGGCAGCTCACAGCCCCAGTTCTGTATAGTCCAATACACAGTTAAGATGTAAGAAGCTGAAGTACAATGCAGGGGGTCCAGGAACTAGCTACTCCTCAGTACTGGGATTACTCTATGTAGGTCACTGACTGAGGTGTCTCATAGATCCCTTGTTTCCCCGAAAATAAGACCACAGTTTGGCTGCTCATGCTGATGTTTGTGATGAAATCACTACAGTATATTAATACATGTTGATTTTTGTTCTACAATAAATGTGAATTCTTGTTCATGGAAAAATAAGAAATCCCCTAAAAATAAGTCTTAGCTCATCTTTAGGAGCAAAAGACACTGTCTTAATTTCAGGGGAAACAGGGTAGTTGTCATTGTGTCCCAGTCCTGTGTAGTGAAATGCAGTGCGTAGACGAGGTGGAGTTGCTTCAAGCACAATGCAGGGTGTCAAAGAGGTAACCAGTCCTTAGGACTTGGACAGCTTGTTCTAAGATCCTGATTGGGGTGTCCCATAGATAATTATCATTGTGTCCCAGTTCTGTATAGTCAGTCACAGTGTGTAGATGAGATGAACTTGTTTCATTCACAGTGCAGGATGTCCAAGAACCGGCTATACCTTGGGACTTGGACTACTTGACTTAGTTTCCTGAATGGGGCAGGTCATAGATGATTGTAATTCCAGTTATAGATAGTCCGGTGCTTAACCACTTAGGATGCATCCCCACGGCAGTGGACAAATACCGGCCGGTGACCCGGCCGGTATTTGTCCTATTTTGCAGCCGTCCCCACGGCCACGGGGGGGACGGCTTTTCTCCGTGATGAGCGGAGAAGAGCCCTCCCATTGAGAAGCACATCTTCCATCCGGAAACCGGACGGAAGATGGTGCTTAATCTATGTTTTGCCGCCGGACCGTGGGGACTGCTGCATGGGTTTTCCATAGAGCACAACTGTGGTCATTTTCGGCCGGTTTTTCAGGCGGTCTGAAAAACCGCAAACCGGCTGAAAACCCGTGCCGGGGGGACTTGCCCTTAGGGTATGGTGGGAATTTTAGTTGAAAACTGGAGAGCCAGTAGTTGGAGATCACTGGTGTGGTGCCTCAAACACCTTACCTCTAACTTCTTTACCATGCAGCAAGGGTACCAGTATTTGCCTACAGGATGACTATAGGGACTATGGGCGACATGTCCGAAAAGTGGTGTATCTCTGACAGTTTTCGGCGCAGTAAATCAGTGTAAAGTGCACCTCAAAGTCTGGTACGCCTAAAAAGGCGCATTGCGTCGAAAAAGGCGCATCGCATCAAAAAAGGCGCAAAGCGCAACTCGCGGTGCGTAGCATGTCATTGCTAGTTTATATAATGCACCTATCGCGGCGCATTGCCCGACAGAGGCGCATAACAAAATGTAAATGCGCCTCAATAGGTGCATTGCGCGGCGGGGACACACAGTGCAACATATTTAAGCGCATTACAAAATGTCGTGCCCGGCATATAATGCGTTTAGTTTTTGTGTACGACAGTTCATTTACAACAAGAATATGGCGTCAAAACGGGTTTTAGCGCAATATAGACCAAAAAACTGCCGTTGCCGAGTTGGGACATGTCACCCTATACGCCCATAATGTGCATGGTCAATATGCTGTATAATAAGCTGTAGGTTTACTGACCTGAAATCGAGGAGAGGAAAAGCATCAAGGAGATCATCTCTCATCTATGCTAGGAGCTTGTCTGATCTTACAACCACAAGGTGCTAGACGGTCACGGACTTCCTTCACCGCCCCTACATCATTAATTCACAGATTGAAAGTTTTTTACATACTATGAAAGGAGAGATGTACCAAGATATAGGAAACTTCTATCTATTATGTTTTGTGGGTGAGAGAAAACTCAAAATGTTCTTTTACACGATTGAGATGTAGTGAATAGGAAAATGTCCTCCCCACCCATCACCCAACTATGGTCTGTCAATTGAATGGAGTCCATGCCAAGCTCACTTTTCAAGAATTTCTTCTGGGTGTCAATATCTTGAAGGAGGGATCCACTATCCGCCTTCCTCAAAAGGAAAGCTAGATTATTCATGTTAATACAGGATGGACAATATGAAATATCCTCCTCCTTCTAAGGCTATGTTCACACGGCGTAATTGCAGCGCGCATCTTGCCCGTATTAGAGCACAAATACAACGTGAAATGCGTGCCGAAATTTGCCCATGTGAACATACCCAAACCCTTCTTCTGCTTGAGCTACAGACTGAGTAACACAACTGCAGGATCAGACTACAAATATGACTAAATAACTGTACGGCTGGAGCCAGCTATTCATGCTTCTTCCAGTAGGTGGCACCAGAGCACCATGAAATGACATAGGAAAAACCCGGGAAGCTGCGGGGAAGGAGTTAATTCAGGAAGAGAGTTGAAAGGAGATAAAGGGACAAGGAGAGCAGTTAGGTCCCCTGTTAAGAAGAAATGTTTGGTAAATTGGTTAGAGTACCCTGTGATAAATCTGGCCGGTAAATCCCAGTGACGAGAGCAAATGGTATACAGTACAGTGACATGATGTGTGGATGGACAGGAAAACTGCCGTCCCACAGGTGCGAAGCCGAAGGTCATGTTACAAGAGAGAGATTCAAGAGACGGTTCCAAGCAGACCCAGATGACCACCCAAGTACCTTCTGTTTTCCCAATTTGTTCAATTTCCCTGCTAAAATGGAATAAACCTGTTTAGACAACTGCAGTTGTGACCAGAACACTCACTGGTATTTCATAACCATGGAAATATAGATCTGCATAAGAGCTGTATACACAAACCATCCATAAAATGGTGGAGTTAGAGCTCAAAGGGGTTTTGCCACGATCTCATTTCATGCCTCCTGCATCCAGCTCTTCACCTCTGTGTGCTCAGAAGGGGGCGTGTGTGATTTGTTTGAATTGCAGATCATGTGACCCAGCAGGGTGACCATGAGCCTTTCCTCTCTCTAGTCAAAGAAAGGGCTGTTTATATAAAGCATTGTGAGTAGCTGAAAGGTAAGGTTTTTTCCTCCAGGCACAAGGGTCCTAGGTTTAAATCACTGCAGGACCCAAACCTGTGGATTTTATTTTTCTCTTTATCAATGCACAGACCGGATTTGAGGTTTCTTTTTTTATTTATTTGCACTGTTTGACTTATTACTAAGTAGTACAGAGGACGGGAGTAGAGTGACAGCACCTGGGGTTTGAACACTCAGCAGCTGCCTGAGAGGAGAAGTGATGTCTGAGCATGTCTGACCAGGACACAGGACTCTCAGCCCTGGTCGTATCCCTTGGAGACGAGCTGTAAACAATGGATCACTAAAGGAGCAGCTAAAACAAAAACAGTGCAGAATTTTGTAATAATAATGAATGGTGAAAATTTTGTTATTTCATTTGCAAGCTTCCCACGTCAATTTTACTTCGTAGCAAAACCTCTTTAACATTTATGGATATTGTGCCCCATAGCAGCTGCCATGGTTGTATCTCCTGGAAGTTATGCCTTTGTAAGTTTATAGGGGCTACCTGATGCCTTAGGAAATCAATACAATATGCAAACAACTTGAAATCAACAAAAAAAAAAAAAAAAACACTTGAGAACGTCAATACTCCATTGCCCAGGTCAAGCGTTGAAGATGCTTTAAATGTTTATGAGCCACCACCGATGTGTTCTCCTGCCTCATCTCCAGCATATCAGGAGATAATAGATATCAACAACCAAGAAGAGTTTTTTCAGTATTCCTGTGGTGTATAGAGAACAGCAAGCTAAGAATTAGGATGAAATAAATCAGAGGGAGCAAAAAAATAGAATATAGTCTGCAAAAAATCCACCAGAGAGCAGTGTTGACTTAGTTTTTTAATAATGTCCAACCTCTGGGTTATGAAAAAGAAACTGCAGATAAAAGAACAAGAATAAAATATTCATAAAGATAACGTCATTTATAGCAAACAGTGAACTGCATAAACCATAACTCCCAAGTGTCCCCATTTTGGAGAGACAGTCCCTATTTTTAACCCTTGTCCCTCTTAGCTCTATAAATGTCTTGCTTTAAAAAGTATCTGATTACTTCCTCACTGTATATTGCACAACAATTTACTTAATATTTCATTATTGGATACAATGCAATCCTAAAAATGTCTCCCATCTAAAAAGTTGTCTGTGTTTGGGCAGGATTAGAGGCTTGTCTTGGTGTGATGGCATGTGTTTGGGCATGGCCTTACATGGACCTTTTTGCAAACTCTCAAAGTTGGGAGGTATGTATAAACACATATAGACTTATTGTAGAGTTATCCAAGGTCCTTTGTAAATATATAAATATTATCACCCAAAAGAGCCCATAACTTCATGCACACAGCTCTCACTACCGCTGCCGCTCACGGCTGGCTTCTCATAGCTCAGTCAAGTCCAGACAGGACTTTCACTTGTTGTTGGCTTAAACCAAACATGTCTGGAATGATCATCAGTCTTCTCTGCACATCCACGTGTTTGAATCATTTTAATTTACACAATAGCACAAAAATCCTCTCAATATAGAAATGTTTAAGGCACAACTTGCAGCAAATCCTAAAAAAACCAATGTGGGCTCTAATATACAATAAGAAACCAAACGCTTTCTGGATCCATATCGTAAATGTACAGTAATGATGCAAATCTGTTTCCAACATCAAAAACAGGGACACTTAGAAAAGAGGGACAGAGGGAGTGTGCCTTCAAAAGGGGGACAGAGGGAGTGTGGCTTCAAAAGGGGGACAGAGGGAGTGTGCCTCCAAAAGGGGGACAGAGGGAGTGTGCTTCCAAAGGGTACAGATGTGAGTGTTCATCCAGAAGAGGACAGAGGGAGTGTGCCCTCCAGAAGGGGAACATAGGTGAGTGTGCCACCAGAAGGGTACATAGGGAGTGTGCCTCCAGAAGGGGGGACAGATGGAGTGTGCCCCATAAAGGGAGGACAGAGGGTAGAATGCTTCCAAAAGGGGACAGAGGGAGAATGCTCCAAGAGGGGGACAGAGGGAGTGTGCATCCAGAAGGAGGACGAGGGAGTGTGCTCACAGAAGGGGACAGAGGGAGTGTGCCTCCAAAGGGGGACAGAGGAGTGTGCCTCCAGAAGGGGACAGAGGGAGTGTGGCCTCATAATGGGACAGAGGGTGGAGTTAGTGGCCCAAAAGAGGGACAGAGGGAGTTGCCTCCAGGAGAGAGGACAGAGGGAGAGGATGTCTCCAAAAGGGGGACAGAGGGAGTGTGCCTCCAGCAGGGGGACAGAGGGAGTGGTGCTCCCAGAAGGGGACAGAGGAGTGTCCTCCTAGAAGGGGGACAGAGGGAGTGTGCTCCAAAAGAGGGACAGAGGGAGTGTGCCTCCAGAAGAGGGACAGAGGGAGAATGCTCCAAAAGGGGGACAGAGGGAGAATGCCTCAAAAGGGGGACAGAGGGAGTGTGCCTCCAAAAGGGGGACAGAGGGAGTGTGCCTCCAGAAGGGGGACAGAGGGAGTGTGCCTCCAAAAGGGGGACAGAGGGAGTGTGCCTCCAGAAGAGGGACAGAGGGAGTGTGCCTCCAGAAGAGGGACAGAGGGAGTGTGCCTCCAGAAGAGGGACAGAGGGAGTGTGCCAACAAAAGGGGACAGAGGGAGTGTACCTCCAGAAGGGGGACAGAGAGAGTGTGCCTCCAAAAGAGGGACGGGGGGGGGGGGGTGCCTCCAAAAGGGGGACAGAGGGGAGTGTGCCTCCAAAAGGGGGACAGAGGGAGTGTGCCTCCAGAAGGGGGACAGAGGGAGTGTGCCTTCAAAAGGGGGACAGAAGGAGTGTGCTTCCAAAAAGGGGGACAGAGGGAGTGTGCCTCCAAAAGGGGGACAGAGGGAGTGTGCCTCCAAAAGGGGGACAGAGGGAGTGTGCCTCCGGAAGAGGGACAGAGAGAGTGTGCCTCCAAAAGAGGGACGGGGGGGGGGGGGGGGTGGTGCTTCCAAAAGGGGGACAGAGGGAGTGTGCCTCCAGAAGGGGGACAGAGGGAGTGTGCCTCCAGAAGGGGGACAGAGGGAGTGTGCACCAAAAGGGGGACAGAAGGAGTGTGCTTCCAAAAAGGGGGACATAGGGAGTGTGCCTTCAAAAGGGGGACATAGGGAGTGTGCATCCAAAAGGGGGGACAGAGGGAGAGTGCTCCAAAAGGGGGACAGAGGGTGTGTGCCCCCAAAAGAGGGACAGAGGGAGTGTGCCCTCAAAAGAGGGACAGAGGGAGTGTGCTTCCAAAAAGGGGGACAGAGGGAGAGTGCTCTAAAAGCGGGACAGAGGGAGTGTGCCTCCAAAAGAGGGACAGAGGGAGTGTGCCTCCAGAAGGGGGACCGAGGGAGTGTGAGTCCAAAAGGGGACAGAGGGAGTGTGCTCCAAAAGGGGGACAGAGGGAGTGTGCCTCCAGAAGGGGGACAGAGGGAGTGTGCCTCCAGAAGGGGGACAGAGGGAGTGTGCCTCCAGAAGGGGGACAGAGGGAGTGTGCCTCCAGAAGGGGGACAGAGGGAGTGTGCTCCAAAAGAGGGACAGAGGGAGTGTGCTCTAAAAAGGGGGGACATAGGGAGTGTGCTCCAAAAAGGGGGGACAGAGGGAGTGTGCTCCAAAAAGGGGGACACTTGGGTGAAAGGTTGTGTCCAGTCGATGAGACATCAGATTCCCGTCAGATTTTACCGTTGATAATCTCGTTGGATGTGGATTTTGGTCATTTTTTCCAGCAGATTTACAGGTAGAAAACGAGATCCTTTCATCTCTAGGGGGTTTTGCATCCGACGTACAATAGTTTTGGCCGCATCTTTTGTTGTGAAATCCGATGGAAGAATGAACATGTTCTAAGCTTTTTTTTACTCTTAAAACACAACCAATGAAAATACACGTTAGGATGATTGACTTCTAGTTTCAGACAAATAAATTCAAACAAAAATACTCGTCATGTGAATAGTCACAGAGATAAAAACTAGATTTCTGGAGGAGGGGTAGTCCTGCACCACCTCTCTATGATGTCAGGCATCTCTCTGAATTCTGCACTCGTCTGTAGTTGTCACAATGATCTCGGCTGCAGAAGTTCTCTCTCTGCTGCTCCTCATCCGGCTAATCCCAGGTAAGTGATATACGGTAATATCATAAGTACAGGACAGATAGAAAGAAATGGGGGGGATGGAGGGAGGAGAGATATGAAAGGGAAGAGAGACAAAGAGAGGAGAGAAACGGAAAGAGAATTCTCTCCTTACAAGGCTATTGTCACATTGCTTCTCACAGGGTCTATCGCAGCTTAAACCAAAGGTTAATCCACAACATATATGGAATAGGGCAGTAGATAGATAGATATGAGATAGATAGATATGAGATAGATAGATACAAAATAGATAGATAGATATGAGATAGATAGATAGATATGAGATAGATATGAGATAGATAGATAGGAGATAGATAGATATGAGATAGATAGATAGGAGATAGATAGATAGATAGGAGATAGATAGATAGATAGATATGAGATAGTTTAAAATGATATGAGATAGTAATAGATATGAGATAGATAAATAGATATGAGATAGATAGATAGGAGATAGATAGATAGATAGATAGATATATATATATTAGATATATAAGGTATATACGATATATACGGTAGATACGATAGATATATAGATAGATAGATAGATATGAGAGAGATAGATATGAGAGAGATAGATAGATAGATAGATAGATATGAGAGAGATAGATAGATAGATATGGGATAGATAGATAGATAGATATGAGATAGATAGATATGAGATAGATAGATATGAGATAGATATGAGATAGATAGATATGAGATAGATAGATATGGGATAGATAGATAGATAGATAGATAGATAGATAGAGCACAGGTAGACAGTGGAGATTAATAGGAACTTTATTTGTTGATTTTATTTATCTTCTTTTTTTTTTTTTTTCTTCTTTTGTGCTTGGATATGTTCACACGGCTTATAAAAGGCATATATACGCTGTTTTAGAAGTACATGCTGGCCAGGGTGTACTTCTAAAGCACTCTGTGCCAGCCCCCATTTAGCTTCATAAATGGGGGTCGGCAGGTAATTCTATCTCTCAATGAGCGCTATGAATTACTGTAATTGCGTGTCACACTTCGGACATATTGCAGTGCAATTAAGCCCCAAAATATGGCCCGCAAGACGCAGTGTGAACACACCCTAAGATGTACGACTCTATATTTTAGTTGTGTTTGTTTTTATGTTATTATTCTGCTTTTTCTTACTAAGCTAAGCTGGTCTGCTAATCATTCGGGGCGACATGTATGAAATTTGGTGTTTAAACACCAATTTTTATGCAATATTAGTGTGGAATGCACCTGATTTATGAACCTTCTCTACTGCAGGTCATAAATCAGGTGCATTCTAACACTAGGGTGACAATTCAGGCTCAGTTAAACCACTTTGAAAGTGCTCTACCTGTTCTAGCTGTAATGTGCCTAGAAATGCCATAACGGAGCTATAAATGTATAGCTTCATACGGTTCCCGCAAGCCCCCCGAGATCGGTGCATTACAAATTGACGCTTGCGCTTTGTAATGCGCCTGATATAGGTGTATGGGCCATTTAAAAATGTATCGAACGGGGCTGCACCTGATATCGGGCTGAAAAGACGTCAGACTTCTGCCGCAGCCCCGTTCATACATGTCGCCCTAGATCTCTAATTTCTGCTACATTTCCACCTAAATTCCCTAGTGATGTGTTCATATAGCATATAGGTCATGGATGGGCCGGGTCATTTGGACTTTGTGAAGCCAAAAGGTCCCCTTATAATTAGGGTATGTTCACACGGCGTAATTGTGCAGCTCATTTCGCCACGTATTTGCGCTTCAATATGCCCAAAATGCGCCATGCAATTACAGTAATTCATAGCTCTCATGGAAAGCTATGAATTACTTCCGTCGCCCCCCCCGCGTACAATACGCGCGTATTGTATGCCGGGAGAGAGAAGTGACAGGTCACTTCTTCACGACGCTTACGCACCGCAGACAATTGAGGAACGAAAGTTTCTACATAAACATAGAAAGGGATTCTTTACTGTAAGAGCAGTGAGACTGTGGAACTCTCTGCCAGAGGAACTTGTCATGGTGAATTCACTAACAGAGTTCAAAAAGGGTCTGGATACATTTCTAGATGTAATAATACAACAAGTTATAGTGACCGGGAATCTGGAGAAGGGTCTGGATACATTTCTAGATGTAATAATATAACAAGTTATAGTGAGCGGGATTCTGGAGAAGGGTCTGGATACATTTCTAGATGTAATAATAGAACAAGTTATAGTGACCGGGATTCTGGAGAAGGGTCTGGATACATTTCTAGATGTAATAATAGAACAAGTTATAGTGACCGGATTCCTGGAGAAGGGTCTGGATACATTTCTAGATGTAATAATAGAACAAGTTCTAGTGACGGGGATTCTGGAGAAGGGTATGGATACATTTCTAGATGTAATAATAGAACAAATTCTAGTGACTGGGATTCTGGAGAAGGGTCTGGATACATTTCTAGATGTAATAATAGAACAAGTTATAGTGACCAGGATTCTGGAGAAGGGTCTGGATACATTTCTAGATGTAATAATAGAACAAGTTATAGTGACCGGGATTCTGGAGAAGGGTCTGGATACATTTCTAGATGTAATAATAGAACAAGTTATAGTGACTAGGATTCAGGAGAGGGGTCATTGATCCAGGGATTTTTCCGATTGCCAGATTGGAGTCGGGAAGGATTTTTTTCCCTAACATGAGGACAATTGGCTTCTACCTCATTGGGGTTTTTTGCCTTCCTCTGGATCAACACCTTAGCACAACAGGCTGAACTGGATGGACGTCTCGTCTTTTTTTCGGCCTTACAAACTATGAAACTATGAAAGAGTGGCCAGCGCGTACTTCTAAAACACCCGCCGTATTGCAGCGCGCACATTGCCTGCCGCAATATGCCGTGTGAACGTACCCTTAGAGTTTACAGCTGAAGATAATAAGAACTCAGGTCCCTTCTGCAGCTGTGTTGAGGAGTTTGGGGGTTTTCTACTGACACTGTAGACTGTACGGCTGGCGTCAGAGATAATATGGGATCTCTAGGGGGTTTCTGCTTCCAGTATATTATCTCTCCATGAACCCTCTGAGCTGCCTTTTTAAGGGCAACAAAAGAAATACTAAAAATTCCTAAGAATACTAGTAATTATAATGATTGCCATTGCCGCCCCATATTCTGGCATAGCTCTCTTTTTACATAACCATATTAAGACTAGTGTTGGAAAGTTTATTTACAGTCCAATGTACTTACTCACTTGCCCTCACAAACTCCCGTGAAGTGAACACATAAGTAACCACTTTCTGTCTTCGATGTAGTTGAGGATGGGGCGGGTAAGGGATCCCCCTTCTCAAAACCATCCACATGTATTAGGTTATGTTCACACGGCTTATTTGTGCGCGTAATTGTGCGCTTATTTCGCCACATATTGTGCTAAATATGCAGCAAAATGCGCGCCGCAATTACGGTAATCCATAGCTCCAATAGAGAGCTATGGATTACGCGTCGTCTCCTGGCACGTACAATACGATCGTAATGTATGCGTGGGGGGAGAATTGACATGTCAATTGTTAGCAGCGAATACACGGCCCTTGCAATGCAAGTCTATGGGGCCGCTGATTAGCGCGTGGTTCCAAAACACCCGGCGTATTGCGGCATGTACCATACATGTCGCAATAAGCCGTGTGAACATACCCTTAGTCATTCTAGCAATATGTTATAAATGTCTGAGATGAGAATTCCCCTTTAACAGTAATATGTCATTGAACAATTGAGGGTTTGTCTGATCCTGTAGGTGGGATCTGTAGGTGTCATATATTATTTCAGATACCAGTCTGGATTTGCTTATTCAAATGCTTAACCATCTACTTCTAGTTTCGAAAATTGCTATTCCATGACAACACCTAAAAACAAACTCCTTAAAGGGGTTGTCTCACCGTGCCGTTTTACAGGGCCACAGTCAGATTCGGGCTCCCTTTTCCTGTTCAGGCTGTGGGTGGTTCTATAGCAGTGTACTTTACAAGGCTACATAGCTCTGAAGCAGTGTTCCCCAACTCCAGCCCTCAAGGCCCACCAACAGGACATGTTTTCAGGAACTACCACAGAAAACACTGAGAAAACTTAAATCACCTGCAATGCTAAGGAAAGCCAGAAAACATGACCTGTTGGTGAGGACTGGAGTTGGGGAACCCTGCTCTAAAGGGTTAAAAGTTAACAGTTAAAAAGCTCCTATGCTGCTGATAAGACACAGCAGGAAGTGACGTTACCGGCCACTGCTACAGCCTATTAGAGCAGAGAGGTGGCAGGTAACAAGGAAAGGTTGTATACACAAGTAGAAGATAAGATCTTTTCGTAACTCTGAAGTGAAGCAAAATCAGAACAGCAATGTATTTGGGAATAGGCGTTATTTACCTTTGTCTACTTATTTAACTTTAATCAATGAAACTGGAATACCCCTTTAAAATCGGACAAAAGGACATCTACTAGGTACAACAAACCTGCTGTATGATATAATAGACAAAGAACTCCCTCTCAGTCTAAGGTCTTAGTCACATGGAATTTTTTTTTCATTCTGATTTTGACATTGTGAATGGGATGAGATTAATACATGGTTTTCCCATAGACTTTACATTGTGATCCACATAAAAACCAGATGGGAGTTGTGTTTCTAATGGGTATCGCTACCATGGTTCGCACTATATGGATGTAGAGGACAATTGGTTTCCAGATTGGAGAGCCTAGAACTGGTGCATCCAAATCCTCAAACTGTAAATCCATCACCGAATTCCAAGGCTGTGCCCCAGATATCTCTCATGGATTCCATGGTGGATTTTTCAGACCGAAAACTGCCTAACACCAGAGCTGGATTTCACGGACATTGTTGATTTTGAAGCTTTCCTTAAATAGTTGGAATATTAGATGTTGTCCACCCACTCAACCCAAACCTCTGGAGATATCAGGTATTAGCCATAAGCAGCCAAGATCATAAGGGGAATTACTGGAGACCTCTTCACCAGTCTAAGCCGCCAGAGATATTTGTTGACCCCTAAACTTCTATAGACCAAGAAGAATCCCCCCACCCAAGCAGGATATAGTACAGTACTTGAGTGAGTGTTGTGGTGGTGATGGAGGATCATTATAGATAGTAAAATATGTATTTAGGGTTATCATATTCCTGACTCACTTAGCTCCGCCCTGTTTATGGTGGCAACACTCATTTTTTCCATTGCCGTAATGGTTTTCCAATAGACTTTACATCGGGATCCACATGAAAACCAGGTGGGAGTGTCTAATGGGTATTAGAACCATGGTTCACACTTAATGGATGTAGAAGACAATTGGTTTCCAGACTGGGCAGCCCGGAAGTGGGGCATCCAAATCCTCAAACTCTAAATCCACCACCAAATTCCAAGGCTATGCTTCAGATATCTCTCATGGATTCCATGGTGGATTTTTCAGACCACAAACTGCATTCCACAGAGCTGTATTTCACGGACATTGTTGATTTTGAAGCTCTCCTAAAATAGTTGGAATATTAGATGTTGTCCACCCACTCAACATAAACCTCTGGAGATATCAGGTCTAGCCATAAGCAACCAAGATCATAACGGGAATTACTGGTAACCCCTTCACCATTCTAAGCCACCAGAGATATATGTTGACCTCTAGACTTCTATAGACCAAGAAGAATCCCCCTATCCAAGCAGGATATAGTACAGTACTCGTATAAACTTGAGTGTGATGGTGATGGAGGATCATTGTAGATGGTAAATATCTATTTAAGGTTATCATAGTCATGACCCACTTAACTCCGGCCTGTTTATGGTGGCAACACTCATTCTTTCCATTGCCGTAATGGAAAGATTATGAGACTAGAAAAGCTTTTAGGTCCCATTAAAGCTGCTATTAGATCATGTTATGAGGATAAGAGACAACAGACAGAGTTATGTACTTTTTCCATTGGTCACGTCACATAGTTTAGTTAAGTCATGAGATCTAGCGACAAGGACATCATATCTGCTGGATGCCCGGATGATTTATATACACAGTGCACACCATTACTCCAAAGCTGAAAGGTAAATAGATCCTCACACCGACCAATTTAGTGGTGGCTCCTCTCCCCAAGGAGAGATTTTCCCCTTCAGAAGCTGAGAAATACAACCACCAAAGCTTCTCACAAAGTTCAGCCTGCCGTGGATCATTGGTTGGTATAGAGGTTCCCACGCTCTGCTTGGATATAAATAACCTGGTCAACTGAAAGTTGTTTTGTAGTGGAAACACAAAGTATATTTTGTACATACTGCTAACGCTGCCTTAAACTGGTTTTCTCACTACAACTATTACCTTTTAACATTTATTGTAAAGTAAATGAAGACGGTGACACAATACATTGCTGTTTTGATTTTTCTTTGTTCCAGAGACAAAGAAAATTTTATCTACTGCTTGTCTACATAAGTTTATCTAGGTTACCGACCACCTCTCTCTGCTCTTTCTCTTATCTGATTTCACGAAATTAGTCAGTCCGACCATGGTGAGTCACTTCCTGCTGAGTCTTATCTCTAGCACTGGAGCTTGTTTACCTAAGTGAATGACAAGCTTTAAAACTTGGAGCTCTGTAGCCTTGTGCTCTACATATTATAAATCTCCTGCATCTCTCACATCAGTGTAAGGGTATGTTCACACAGCTTAATTACACCGGGTGTTCGGGAGTCGCGCTGAACTTACCCTTACAGGAATAGCAGAGCTGATATGCCAATCACTGCTATAGAACCACCCACAACCTGACCAAGAAGTGTAAGTCTGAAGCTTCCTGTGACTCTGTGAAACTGCAAGTTGAGACAACCCCTTTAAAAAGGTTTCTGACTTTTCACTTTGATGATATATACATTGAGGATCTGTCCTCAATGTATAATTAGAGGGGTTACTACTTCAGGATCTTACACCGTTGACCATTTATTGATGGCATAAAAGCCTAACGATGCTTGAAAGTTAGAAAAAAATGGGCTTTGACCCACTCTCAGTTACATGTGTAATAGTGCCCACACATGATTACATGTATATTTGCTTGCACTGGGTACATTTCTACAAGGAGCTCACGGCAGATTGTGCTTGACAGTGGAGGTGGATAATAAAATATCCTGTTCTTATTCAGTGGGGATTGTGGGGCAAAACAGTCACTGGTGTATATACAGAGTACAGAGGACCTTTTAGCAACAACAGGTATTAGGGAGCTTTCACACAGCGCAGTTTTGGTGCAGTTTTAACTGCTCTCCAATTAAACTGCATTTATTGCCAGCAAGCTTCTTTCACTTCTCTAAACTGTTTGGAAAGTGAGTAATGAATTAGTGAGTTTGTATCCACAAGACTTCACACACAGGAATTGATTGCTTACTTGAAACACCTTTCCGAACAATTTAGACAACTGAAAGAAGCTGCTGGTAATAAAGGCAGTTTGATTGGAGCACGGTTAAAACCGCACCAAAACTGCGCTGTGTGAAAGCAGCCTTAGGCCCCTTTCAGCTGCTTTTTGACACTATTGCACTCCTGATCAGCCAGGACAAAGAATTGAGGAAACCAACCAGAGATGAGTCTATTCATTCTAGCAGGAACATTGGATGCCTCTGTGATATATATATGACTGTGGGGTACATGATATCATATTGATGGGAAGAGAGTGCCTGTATTAGACTGATGCAGAGGAAAAGTCAGGGAGACAATGAAACTGGAGTAATCCTTTTAAGTCGGACCAAGAGACTGCTAGGTACAACAAAACTGCTGGATGATATCATAGGAAAGAACTCCTTCTCAGTCTAAGGTCTTAGTCACATGGAGTTTTCATGCTGATTTCGACATTGTGAACTATGGGATGAGATTAACACATGGTTTTCCCATAGACTTTACATCGGGATCCACATGAAAACCAACTGGAAATTTCTAATGGCTATCAGTACCATGGTTCACACTTTGTGGATGTAGAAGACAATTGGTTTCCAGATTGAACAGCCTAAAACTGGTGCATCCAAATCCTCAAACTGTAAATCCATCACCGAATTCCAAGGCTATGCCTCAGATATCTCCCACAGATCCCATGGTGGATTTTTCAGACCAAATACTGCCTTACACCAGAGCTGGATTTCACAGACATTGTTGATTTTGTAGCTCTCCTAAAATAGTTGGAATATTAGATGGTTCCACCCACTCAACCCAAACCTCTGGAGATATCAGGTATAGTCATAAGCAACCAAGATCATAAGGGGAATTACTGGTAACCCCTTCACCACCCTAAGCCACCAGAGATATTTGTTGACCCCTAAACTTCTATAGACCAAGAAGAATCCCCCTATCCAAGCAGGATATAGTACAGTACTGTGTATTTCCTGCATTTCAATATATTCAGATCTCAGAAAGCAGTGAGTCAAGCATCAGCCCATCATCACCACCAGTTTATAAGGTCATACATATCACATGGGTGTCATATGATCATGTGGTTATATAGATTACAGCAAAAAAAGAAACATAATAACCAACCCCTGATTAACTTGATACAAACTTTCAACTATAAAAATCAAGAGGAAACAAAGTAATAATTCATATTCTATACTAATTTTACACTAAAAGACACAAAAGCATATATTAAAATACAATAATGGGGATAGTACACATACCGAAGGGATTATAACCACAAATGCATATATATATATATATATATATATATATATATATATATATATATATATATATATAATATATATATACACAGTACAGGTCTACCCGGCCACTTTATTAGTACACCCAATAAATAAAGGTGATAGTCCACCTTAAAAGCCACAAGAACTATTTAATAGTTTTGTGAATAAATCTCTCAAAGGTGTGTTTCAAAAACGATTTGCCTCATATGAAATAAAGAATTTCCAAAGATTCCAAAAAGAAAATAATTTCCCCACCAAAGAAAAACTCCCTAGCCGACCAGCCTTGAACGTTGTATATAAGGCAGAATGGGATCCAATGTTCAGGTTGGTTGACGCAATATTTGATCCAAATTGCGAAACATGCAGCATTTTATGAAATCGAAACCCTTTATTTAAACCATCAACTTTTTTCCATCTTCATCTATTTCCCAAATTTCCCCAAAAGCTTGAAAACCAAATAGAAAACCTTCAGTTTCTGTTCTTAGTGTAAAGGTGAGTGGCAAAACCAACTGTCCTCATCCTGCTTTTTCTGGGCCCATCATACCTCAACAGGTTGGCACGTTTCTGTGCTCTTCCAGAGATGCCTTTTCTGCCTACCATCAGTTTGTAACCGATGACAACATTTGTAGCATGTTGCCTTTTCTAAAGCTGAATCCAGCTGCTAAATTCATTTGACCTCTGAATCACAAGGCATTTCCGCCCACAGCTGCCCTCACTGGATTTTTTTCTTTTTCGGACCATTCTTCTGTAAAACCCAGAGATGGTTGTGCTGAAAATCCAGGAGATCGCAGTTTTCTGAAAAACTCAGACCGCCCTTCTGGCACCCAAAAACCATGCCCTTAAAGGGACTCAAATCCCCTTTCTTCCCCAACGATGCTCGGGTTTTAACTGCAGGAGATTGTCTTGACCCGTCTACGCCCAAATGCACTGGTTGCCCCCCATGTGATTTGCTGATTAAAATTTTGTTTAACGGCAGTGGACAGGGGTACCTAATAAATGGCCGGTGATGTTATATACACAGTATCAAGGTCTACGGGCCCAAAGATAAAAGATAAAGTGACACAAAAAAATTAATAAGGGAACTAGTCCCCTTTTTTCCAAAGTGCCAAAGTAAAAATTTTTTAAAAGAATAAAATTGAAAAATAAATCTCTCAAAGGAAGGGTATATCAAATATAAATAAGTATAAATTTGACCTCATAAATAAAGAATTTATCCATATAAATATAATCATAAATAAATAATCAATGTGGTAGGATAATATTGCCCAGCCAGTATGGGAAAGGAGGTCTCCCTACGCGCGTTTCGCGCTAGTGGCTTCTTCAGGGGAACATGTGGTTATATAGTAGAATCATGCAGAATGTGGCTGCAGTTATTCCACCAATACAGTTACAGGTTCTGGTGTCTGAGCAATTATATTTTATTCCAAATTGAGAAAACATGCAGCTTTGTTATTTGAATCAATTATTCTCTGTCATTCAAACACATTCAACTTTGATTTAGACTGAGAACCACCATCATCTTCATTCCTAATACATTTCCCAAAAAGTCTTGTAAAACCTCTACAGTAAGAAAAACAATTCATTCTATTTTATCAGGGTGTATAATTGTGTGAGTGAGCAGAGATCACTGGAAACAAACTGCCCCCCTACCAACCCCCTGCAATAATGTTCTGGGGCCCATTACCAATCACCATACAATTTAAGCAGTGTTCGGCTCATGTCTTGTTTCATGAAGGAGCTCTCTCCTCAGAGATGACCCTTTTAAGTTTGGAACCAGATCAGTTTGTAACCCAGACAAACAGTTGACTGTGCAGCCAAGGTCAGCCATATATTTTGGACAAAATTGTAGAATTACATGACAATGATTAAGATCAGTGGTTGGTCATGTAATATCTGCATAACTTGATTTCCTCTCTACAACGTCCATAGGTCCTAACATGAAGAAGGTTGTTTTTATAGACATGAATGAATCTGACTCAAGGGCTGTGAGTTGCTTCTGGCTATGGGCCCTTGTTTTCTGTCTGAACATTTAGTTCAGCACTGGATCTGAGCTTGTTTGATTAGTTCTAATTAATATATTTTTCCATTGCAGGAGGACAAGCTGGAGCTCAGCGGGTGGCCGCTCTGCTGAACCATTCAGTAGAGTTCTATTATCTGGATCAATCACTTCCTGTTCTAGATGTTATCTGGCAATTTATATTACAAAATAAAACATCCAGAGTGGCCATGTATCATGAAGGCAAATTAACCGTCTCCAATCCTCAGTTACTGGCCGTCTGGAGGAATCTAATAATGGAACAAAGTTACACATCAAAGACCTTAGGATGGAGGACAGCGGGGTCTATACTGCATCAATAACCTTCACAGATAATGCAATATGTCAGGTATCATATGTCCTCACTGTGTACGGTACGTGTAGAATATGTCCTTATTTGCTTTAAAGAAGCAGGTTGCAATTTAATTAAATCCAAAATGGTGCTGCACCTGGTGAGCCCAACACACACAACATCTCATCTAAATACAGTAATTTGAAGTAAATGTCTGCATTTTATTACCCTGAGGAATTTCCGCATATATTTTTTACAGGAATAGAAGCTTTCTAACACAGAGATCCAGATCTCTTCTGTAAGCAGATAGTTATACAATAAATTCCTGGTTGTCTTCAGCCGCCACTAGGGGGAGCTTCTGAGTTTACTGCATACTGTTTTATCATTGACTTTAATGTAATAAGAATCTGCAGTGAGCTCACTCTAGAAGCAAATACTGATGGAATAGTATCTTTTAGCTCAGCTATGCAGGGGATTTGGAGCGCTGTATTAGATTAACAAAACTCTTAGTGCTATAGTAGAATAACAAAACAATACTTCTCAGTGGTTGAGAGTTTTTAATGGCTAACTGAAAAAATGATGACAATAAATACACTTTCCATATTTACTAGGTCTCCATATCAGGCATGATTGAGATAGATAGATAGATAGATAGATAGATAGATAGATAGATAGATAGATATGAGATAGATAAATAGATAGGTATGAGATAGATAGATATAGATAGATAGATAGATATGGGATAGATATGAGAGATATATATGAGATAGATAGATATGTGATAGATAGATATGAGATAGATAGATAGGAGATAGATAGGAGATAGATAGATATGAGATAGATGGATAGATAGATATGGGATAGATGGATAGATAGATATGAGATAGATAGATATGAGATAGATAGATATGAGAGATAGATATATAGATAGATATGAGATAGATATATAGATAGATAGATAGATATGAGATAGATAGATAGATATGAGATAGATAGATATGAGATAGATATGGGATAGATATGATATAGACAGATAGATATATATGAGTTAGATAGTAATAGATATGAGATAGATAGATAGATAGATAGATATGATATAGATAGATAGAGTATTGATAGATAGATAGATAGATATGAATAGAGATAGATATGAGATAGATAGATAGATAGAATGAGATAGATTAGATAGAGATAGATAGATAGATAGATAGATAGATAGGAGATAGATAGATATGAGATAGATAGATAGATAGATAGATATGAGATAGATAGATAGATAGATAGATATGAGAGGACTGTATCAGGTCCTTGTAACTATGCAAATGGTTAGTTGGTGTAAGTGATTAACTTGGTTTGTTATGTGTCTTAGCAAAATATCTTATCTTGAACGCTCTAGTAACTTCTATAGTCAGTTTCATAACTTTCAAGAAGTTCCAAAATAGCTTATTACTACCTAGGTTGTATAGCCTCACCCCTGCTCGCTGATTACACGGAGAAGGGGAGGGGGAGATGTGTGTAGGTGTTCTTATTGTCTTTTTTTTAGCTGTGAGTTACTTTTCAGTACAACAGAGAACGAGCTGCGTCAGTCTCCCTAGTCTGAGAACAAAATAGTCCATTGGTGCCAAAAGAAAGCCTGTGCCTGAGATTGTGGTCTTGAGCATCGTTTCATCACAGTACTGGGAGCCTGATGAAAAGCTTACAATTAGCTCATAAAAGTGATCTCAGCTACTGAGGAATCTCACTTTTTTCTTTGTTGTCTAATGACTAACACACTACAAAGAGATTTTTCCTTGAACTTCCTGCTATAAAGATATATTATCAATTTAATGACCACAGAACGTTGGATCTATCTAGATAAAATAGGGGGTTTCAATGTCTTCTAATGTGGCTGGGTCGCTCAATGTCATTGAGGACAAGGCGCCATGTTGACTGGTTTCTAGTGTAGTCCCTGATCCCTCCAGCACTAGAAGCCCAGCACTCACCAGCTTACTGACAATTCACAGAGGTTTCTAAGAAAGGTCAGTGGTTAACACCTATAACTATGTACTTCTGAATGACTCGGAGGCTATTTCTAAACTCTAGAACACCCCCTCCCCCATTTATCCGAGCCACTTAAAACTTTTGTGGTCTCAGAAGGGTTTCCTGTGCTCATCTGAATAAAGCTTGCCCATTGCACAATGAGATGTCCTTCAGCTTTCTGTTAGACCAGTGTTTCTCAACTCCAGTCCTCAAGACCCACCAATAGGTCAAGTTTTCAGGATCTCCTCAGTATTGCACAGGTGATATCATTATGGTCAGTGCATTCTCCACAGGTGATATAATTATAGTCAGTGCATTCTCCACAGTGAATAATATGGTCAGTGCTTTCTGTGGGAGATCCTGAAAAAATGACCTGTTGGTGGGTCCTGAGGACTGGAGTTTGGAAACACTGTGTTAGACCCTATAAAGTCACCATGTAATCAGAGCCGCCTTAACAGCATTATGGGCCCCTGGGCAGAGCAAGGAAGAGGGCCCTGCCCAAATACATGACATCACACTAGGTCATGCCTCTAGCCACCCCCAAGAACACCCATATTATCACACCACTTATGTCCATCAGCCTGTAGCCTACAAGACTGATTGGCAGGACAGTGAGCCTTTGGCTCCCTTCTCCACCAGTGTTTTTATTTGTTTGTAGATCCTAAAAACACACACACAGTAAAATAAGCAAAACCAATCATGGGAATATGGGTATGTTTCTTGTAGTCCTGGGACAAGCATAGCCCACCTGGGGCCCCTTTACTTGTGGGGCCCCCGGGCAACTGCCTAGTGTGCCCAATGGAAAAGATGACCCTATCTCTGCCTGCTTTCAATGAATGGGAATATTCCTGTTGTCCTCTAGAACAGGGGTCCCCAACCCCCGGTCCGCGGACCAGTGCCGGGCCGTAGCACATCCCCTGCCGGTCCGCGGCGCCGGCTAGACCAGATGCCGACCACCCGTTGACTTTAGTCCGGGCGGTCGGCATCTACTTTACGCGCCCGCAGAGTCAGAGTGCGGCGGCATCCATATAGTGAAAGCATGGGTGGATTACCATTCGGCATCTACAGAACAGCGGCGCGCGCGGGGGGGGGGGGTGATGCAACAATGATGTCACACCCCCCTGTGCCGCTCAGTGCTGCCAGCAGGCCCGGACTGAGAATCCCGGGGTCCGGGTCACAACGGGCCCTCTGCTCCGCAGCCGAAATACATTTTTAGTGTAGCGGCGCTGCTTCTACCTTCTTTTAATACATGTGGAGGGCCGCGCCTGCTGCAATTGGTCACTCCTGGCAGCAACAGCAGAGTTGTGCGCTGCGGCCACTGCGCTGGGCCGCCACAACAGACCGCTCACTGCTCCACATCTCAGGAGTCAGGACAGTGCTAGTAGAGCAGTAAAGAAGAGGCCCAGACGATCCTGTGTATCTGCAGCCAGCGCTGCTCCTGCCTCCTCACACTTTGTGATAGTGTGAGCACCGGCCACACAGGGCAGAACGGGGTCATTTTAACCATGTGCGGTGCTATGGATAGGGAGTTTGTAAAGTGGGGCACAGGTAGAGAGGTTCTAGAAAAGTGAGGCGTCTAAGGTGTTTGTGTGGTGAATTCTGTAGGGACGCAGCATAGCTGGGAGAAGTCGTCATGATGGTCAGTGCCATATGGAGAAGGAAATGGAAAGAAAGTGACTCAGCAGAGAAGACGTCAGCTGTGAGTCCCTGAATGTCAGAAGTTATTTTGCTGCCGTGTTTGATCAATGCTGTATTTACTGTTATGTGATGATGACCTGTCATTGCTGGTGATCTCACCACTATGTGGTCTGTACATGGTGGTATTGGAGGTTTTATTTGTGCCTGTATAGTGGTAGTGTACACTTGTTCCTGATTATAAAGAAAGTGCACATCTGTCCCCAACTGTGTGATTAGGGGTTTCTCTGCACCACTTTTACTTTCTTCTTGTGTTTATAGTGTTGTTTATTTTAGAAAATGTGTGACTAAGGGAAAACTCGGAGGCAGATATTGTATGTGGGCTAGTGGCTGCTTTTTAGTCCCAGTCCGGCCTTGGCTGCCAGACGCCGCGTCCTGAAGGAAGAAGTGACGCAGGGACCGGGAATTATAGGGAGGCCTATAATTATTTATTATCACTACAGGGGTCGGGGGGGCTATAATTATTTATTATAACTACAGGGGGCCTATAATATTATATATGGTATATATATCACTACAGGGGGCCTATAATTTATTATCACTACAGGGGGGCATATATAATTAATTATTATTATCACTACAAGGGGCTATAATTATTATCACTACAGGGGGGGCTATAATTATTTATTATCACTACAAGGGGGCTATAATTATTATCACTACAGGGGGGCTATAATTATTTATTATCACTACAGGGGGGCTATAATTATTATCACTACAGGGGGGCCTATAATTATTTATTTTCACTACAAGAGGGCTATAATTATTTATTAGCACTACAGGGGGGCTATAATTATTTATTATCACTACAGGAGGGCTATAATTATTTATTATCACTACAGGGGGGCTATAATTATTTATTATCACTACAGGTGGGCTATAATTTATTTTAACTACAAGAGGGCTATAATTATTTATTTTCACTACAGGGGGCTATAATTATTTATTATAATTACAGGGGGGCCTATAATTATTTATTATCACTACAGCAGGGCTATAATTATTTATTTTCACTACAGGGGGGCATATAATTATTTTCACTACAGGGGGGCTATAATTATATATTATCACTACAGGGGGGCTATAATTATTTATTATAATTACAGGGGGGCCTATATTTATTTTCACTACCGGGGGGCTATAATTATTAGCACTACAAGGAGCACATATTTATGTATCTTTACTACAGGGGCATATATAGATCTATCATTACTACACACACACACACACACATATATATATATATATATAATATATATATATATATATATATATATATATATATATACACACACAGAGCAGATTACATATGTATATTATATACATGTATAATACTGACCCACAGAGCTGATAATCAGTCTGCAGTTATAGAATACTGGTTACCCCATACTACACCCCTAAATGACACAGTATACTCTCTATTGTGTTTTTTTTTCTGTATGTGATTCTAAACCTCCAACTCCCTGCATAACCCCGCCCCCCAATAACCACGCCCTCACCGGGCCGTGGAAAAATTGTCGTGCATCAAACCGGTCCCCGGCAAAAAAAAGGTTGGGGACCGCTGAAATAGGGGGTTTCAAGGTCTTCTAATGTGGCTGGGTCGCTCAATGTCATTGATGGCAAGGCGCCATGTTGACTGGTTTCTGGTGTAGTCCCTGATCCCTCCAGCACTAGAAGCCCAGCACTCACCAGCTTACTGACAATTCACAGAGGTTTCTAAGAAAGGTCAGTGGTTAACACCTATATCTATGTACTTCTGAATGACTCGGAGGCTATTTCTAAACTCTAGAACACCCCCTCCCCCATTTATCCGAGCCACTTAAAACTTTTGTGGTCTCAGAAGGGTTTCCTGTCTCCAACAGAATAAAACTTGTCCTTTGCACAGTGAGATGTCCTTCAGCTTTCTGGTAGACCTTATACTGTCACCATGTAATAGATATCTGCCTGCTTTTAATGAATAGGAATATTCCTGTTGTCATATAGAACATATGAAAGCTGAGGATATGCTGCAATGGTGCAAAGCCAACACTAAGACATATGGATGGAATGGTTGGTGGGGAGCACTGCCCAGGACCCCCTATGTTACCCAGAACAAAGCATATACAAAGAGTGACCCCAGCATTGGAGGATATGTGCAGCCACCTACAGCTTCCCTCTGTATCTGATTGCTAGAGTTTGTCTACTAGATCCACAATGATCAGCTCACATGGAGACAAATCATAATCTCTCAACAGTATATGTATGTATTTGATATGCTTCCCTTCTGCAGCAAAGAGACATGCTGCAGCTGCATCCCCCTCCTTTCCTTCTAGTATTTACTAGGTTTCTGTTTTGCATGTTGCAAGAACTTTTGATGGTCTAATGATGTTTGGGAACTCATGTAAAAGACTTAAAGGGGGTTTGCCACCATGTAATGTTGATGTGGGATCCTCCAAAATGGGTATTTAATCACGTTTCTAAATATATGTGATTACAAAAAGTGAAGACTCTGAGAGCTACAGCATTTCTCAATCGCCCTTAGTTACCTGAAAGCTTCCCCTAGACACGACCGAGGAGCTGACAGGCCACGCTTGCGTGAAACACTTCTTATCTGATGACAGGCAAAATTAATGAGCTTTTAAGGCACCGAGTAGAAAGTGCAGACTATGAGGCTGTGTCTTGCTGTATTGAGAATCCACTGTTGTACTGTTTATTATTTCACTTAAGTTTTGAGACGCTCCCTTATTCCTCACTCCTTACTCACCCCCTCCCTCTCAGCCCTGCAGCCTTTATGACTCAGGTTTGTTGACATTCTCCCTGTGCTGATAAGAAGGTAAGAAACTTGTGTCCTGGCAAATCCCCTTTAAACACACTGCATCACAAGGGAAGGATCATGCTGGTGAAATTGCTCATCACCCAAACAATTTGCATAGTATTTCCAGCAAATCCCCTGTTCACACAGGAAGATGCGCTACTGCAGATTGATCTCATGATGAGCTGATCTGCGAGATTCGGTGGTCAAATGTTCCTAAAAGCATTGATGCCCTTGTAAAATGGCCTTAAAGGGGTGTTCACACCATGCAGTTTAACAGAGTCTGCTCTTCACAGCTGGCTTCAGGTTCCTACTTCCTGTTCAGGCTGTAGGCGGTTCTACAGTTTCAGGCTCCCACTTCCTCTCCAGGTTGTTGGTGGTTCTATAGCTTCAGGCTCCCACTTCCTGTTCAGACTATGGGTGGTTCTACAGCTTCAGGCTCCCACTTCCTGTTCAGACTGTGGGTGGTTCTACAGATTCAGACTTCCACTTCCTGTTTAGGCTTTGGGCGGTCCTACAGCTTCAGGCTCCCACTTCCTGTCCAGGCTGTGGGTGGTTCTAAAGTCCCTCGGCATCACGGACTTGGCTCTTTCCTGGATCTCCTCGTACCTCACTGATCGGACTTTCAGCGTCTCTCATTCTCGCTCCACCTCCTCCCCCCGGCCACTCTCTGTTGGTGTCCCCCAAGGGTCAGTCCTGGGCCCACTACTCTTCTCTATCTACACTCTTGGCCTCGGTCAGCTCATAGCCTCACACGGCTTTCAATACCACCTGTATCCAGACGATACCCAATTCTACATCTCCGGGCCAGATGTCACTTCTCTACTCTCCCGGATCCCTGACTGTCTGTCCTCCATTTCCTCTTCTTCTCATCACGTCTCCTAAAACTAAATGTGGAGAAAACAGAACTCATCATCTTTCCACCATCCATATCCATCTCAGTCAACGGCTCTTCACTCTCACCGGTCCCACAAGTCCGCTGTCTTGGGGTAATCCTAGACTCCGCTCTATCTTCAAACCACACATCCAAACCCTCACCTCTGCTGCCGCCTCCACCTGAAAAACATCTCTCGCATCCACTCCTTCCTCAACTTGGATACTACAAACATACTGGTTCATGCCCTTGTCATCTCCCGCCTAGACTACTGCAACATCCTTCTCTATGGCCCCCCAGCTAGCACCCTCGCTCCCCTCCAATCCATCCTTAACTCTGCTGCCCGTCTTATCCTCCTCTCTCCTCCTCCTCCTCTGCTTCTCCTCTCGGCCAATCCCTTCACTGGCTCCCCATGGCCCAACGAATTCATTTCAAGCTACTAACCATGACCTCGCCCCTCCATACATCTCTGCCCTCATTTCCAAATATCTCCCCTCACGCACTCTCCGCTCCACACAGGACGACCTTCTCTGCTCTCCTCTTATCAGCTCCTCACACAACCATCTCCAAGACTTCTCCCGTGCTTCCCCCACACTCTGGAACTCCTTAACCCAAAACATCAGACTCTCCCCCACTTTCACCAGCTTCAAAAGTAACCTGAAAACCCTTCTCTTCAGGCTTGCCTATAACCTACAATAACCCTGCTGCCACTACACCCTCCACAAACATGTCCGCCCCTCACCTCCTGTCTCTTTCCCCTCCTTGTAGATTGTAAGCCCTCGCAGGTAGGGTCCTCTCTCCCTCTGTCGTTCCAATTGTCATTAATCACTTATCCGTGTACTTATTTGACTTATGTTATGTATGTCACCCCCTCGAATGTACAGCACCCTGGAATCAATGGCGCTTTAAAATAAGTAATAATAATAATAAAGCTTCAGACTCCCACTTTCTGTTCTGGCTATGGGTGGTTCTACATCTTCAAACTTCCACTTCCTGTTCAGGCTCTGGGCAGTTCTACAGCAGTAACTGACATTTCAGCTCTGCTCTTCCAAGCTGATACTGTTACAGACATTGGTGATAGAAGGGATTAAACAGCAGGGCAGAAGGCTTCAGAGCTCTAAAGGGTTAACTTTTGTCAGTAAGAAATATAAACAAGCTCCTGTGCTGCTGATAAGACACAGCAGAGAGTGACCTCATCATCCAGTCAGAGTTGCTAAAACAAAGAGAGGTGGTTGGTAACCTAAGGAAGCTTGTGTACATAAGTATCAGATAAGAATTGCTTTAAGTCTGAAAGAAAGCAAAATCAGAACAGCAATGTATTTGGCAATAGTTGTTATTACCCTTTGCCTATATGTTTAAAGTCAATCAATGAAATGGGAATACCCCTTGAAGGAGGTTTGGAAAAAAGTATAGTGAGCCTTAAAGTTAAAGGGGAAGTAAGAGCTCCTGGAAAGAGGAAGATGCTACTTTCCCCTCATTAGATGTATTATAAAGTTACATTTATTCACATTAAACAAACCTCTTTATAGTGATATATGCTCAATAAAAGACTGCATGCAAAACTATCCATCCCCATGGAGACACTTATATATAATGAACAATATGAACAAAATGTATGAATAATATAAAGTATATAGACAGTATATGTATTCATTGCTATTTAGATTTCTTTAAGTAAAGTAATGTATGACATAAGAAATAGCTAAATGGCTGCAACACCTTAGTTAACAGCACGAAAAATAACCACAATCTCCATCCCACGGCTAATGTGTGCTTGCTGAAAGTCACATGTGGTCAAATGTTACATAGACAGGACCTCATCTGTCTTCCTGTGTAAGTGGATGTCAAATGCAAATATCTATCTATCTATCTATCTATCTATCTATCTATCTATCTATCTATCTATATATATATATATATATACATATAGAAAGAGAGAGAGAGTTTATATATATAGATATATATAGATATGCATGTGAGTGTATATATACCTATATAAATATTATATCTTTTCATGGGACAACACTGAAGATCTGAGACTTTGATACAATGTAAAGTAGTCAGTGTACAGCTTGTATAACAATGTAAATTTGGTGATTTTCTTTTTAATATAGACGTATAAGTGCTGCCAGCATTTCTACAGAGATTAAAGGGGTAAGAGGTCAGCCTGTCAGTGCTCAGACCATACAACGTACTCTGCATCAAATTGGTCTGCATGGCTGTCATCCTAGAAGGAGGCCTCTTTTTAAAGATGATGCACAAGAAAGCCCACAAAGTTTGCTGAAGACAATCAGACTAAGGACATGGATTACTGGAACCTTGTGCTGTGGTCTGATGAGACCAAGATAAGCTTATTTGTTTTAGATGGTGTCAAGCAAGTGGGGCAGCAACCAGGTGAGGAGTACAAAGACAAGTGTGTCTGCCTACAGTCAAGCATGGTGGTGGAAGTGTCATGGTTTGGCGCTGCATGAGTGCTGCCGGCTGTTGGGAGCTACAGTTCATTGAAGGAACCATGAATGCCAACATGTCCTGTGACATCCTGAAGCAGAGCATGACCCCCTCCCTTCTGGGCCACAGGGCAGTATCCAACATGACAACGACCCCAAACACCACCAAGACCATCACTGCCTTGCTAAAGAGAATGAGGTTAAAAGTGCTGGACTGGCCAAGCATGGTTCCAGATCTAAACCCTATGGAGTATCTGTGGGAAATCCTCAAAAAGAAGGTGGAGGAGAGCAAGGTCTCTACCATCCACCAGCTCCGTGATGTCGTCATGGAGGAGGCAAGAGGATTCCAGTGGCTGCAGCCTGTGAAGCTCTAGTGACCACCATGCCCAAGAGAGTTAAGGCAGCGCTGGAAAATAATGGCGGCCACACACAATATTGATACTTAGGGCACAATTTGTTCATTTTCACATAGGGGTGTCTTCACTTTTTTTTGTCACTTAGGGGTGCACTTACGTTTGTTTTCACGTAGGGATGTCCTCACTTTTGTTGCCAGCGGTTTAGACATTGATATCTGTGTACTGAGTTATTTTGAGGGCGCACCAAATGTATACTGTTATACAAGCTGTACACTGACTACTTTACATTGTATCAAAGTGTCTGATCTTCAGTGCTGTCCCATGAGGAGATATAACACAATATTTTAAAAAATGTGAGGGGTGTACTTACTTTTGTTAGATACTGTATATCTATATAGATTTATATTTATTAACACACAATACACATAAGAAACATAAATTGCTGGATTATTTTGGAGTTCACATCATTATTCAAACAACACCCACATGCTCATGGCATCATCTCCACATCATATGATGTTACCACGATCCCGGAACTTCCTTGCCTAAAGGGATCATTTCGTTGAAAGTTCTGCCATTGTCTAGTATACTTGTTTTAATTTCAAATCAATTTCAAGATGTCTGCTTGCCGGGAAATAGGCTTTTCTTCACCTGGGGTAAAGATTCAGTCTACTGCTGTAGTCCCGTGTCTAAATACCCTGGTCAAGACAGAGTGACATAATGGGCCACATGTATGAACCTGTTTAGGTCTAAAACTCACTTTTTTGCCCATAGGTTACTATGGGCAAAAAAATGAGTTTTAGACCTAAACAGTTTTCATACATATGGCCCATTGAGTTCTGCACTGCAGCACCAGGTACCTTGGTGGAGGTCTAGGTGGTCGCCTGCCTTCACCTGCCCGTCGTTCCGGCACTGGCTGCCCCCACGATCAGCTTATTGTTGGGGTATGAGACCTGTTCAGACCTCCTTCCTCCCCCTACAGTGTGTTTCTCAACTCCAGTCCTCAAGACCCACCAACAGGCCATGTTTTCAGGATCTCCCACAGAATGCACTGACCATAATGATATCACCTGTGCAGAATGCACTGACCATAGTGATATCACCTGTGCAGAGTGCACTGACCATAAAGATATCACCTGTGCAGACTGCACTGACCATAATGACATCACCTGTGCAGACTGCACTGACCATAATGATATCACCTTTGCAGACTGCACTGACCATAATGTACACCCTTTGGGGAGAATTTAAATGACCTTAATTTTATATCCCCCGTGCAGACTTCACTTTACCATTTAAAGGGAAAAAACCCGGGCAGGGCTGCCTGACCATTAAAATTTTAACACCTGTGCAGAAATGCACTGGACCATAAAAAGAAAAAACCTGTGCAGACTGCACTTTACCATAATGATTTCACCCGTGCAGACGGGGACTGACCAAAAAGAATAACTTTGGGAGACTGCACTGGGCCAAAAAAATATCACCTTTGCAGGGCTTCACTGGACCCCTAAGATATCACCTTGTGAAAAAGCACTGACCATAAAAGATATCACCTTTTGGGAGACTGCACTGACCATAATGATATCACCTTTTGGGCCCACTCCCCTACCATTTAAAAAAAATCAAAACCTTTTTCAGAAAAGCCCCCGGGCCATAATGATATATCCCCTGTGCAACTTTGCTGCACCAAAATATCAACCCGTGCCAAAACTGCAATGACCTTAATGATATAAAAAAATTTTGCAGGGCGTCACTGACCAAAAATTTATATTAACCTGTGGGGGATGCATGCCCCTAATGAAATCACCTGTGCAACTACTGACCATAACTAATCACCTGTGGGAAAACTGAGGAGATTTAAAAACTTGACCTGGTTTGGTTTGGGGTTTTAGGAATGGGGTTGAAAACAATGCCCCTTTTTAAAATATACCTCGTATGTCACAAAGACAAATCACTACACTTTTCCCCAAACCAAAAACCCCTTTTGGGAATTTATCTTCTAAACAACTAAAAACAAAAAAGCAAAATTACCCCATTAAAAATATATAAGTTTACTAAGATGCAAAATTTTAGAATTTTTTTTTTTTTATTATTGGGTTTTAGAAAAACCCGTCCCCTCTCCAAATAAAAATCAAAGGGGGAAGGGAAAAAAAATACCGACCAATGTAAATTTTTCAAATACATTTCTCTGTTTCCCTCAAAAAACATCAGGGTTTTTTCCTATACATGGGGAAAAACGGGAGGGGAAATTTAAGTTTCCCGCTGGGATAAAAAGGAAAAAATATCCCGGGTCTCAGGCAAAGGGAAAAGCCAGGCACAGAATTCCCCGTGTAAAGTGCAGAAAATCGCCGAACCCAAAAAATGCCTCTGTCACTTTTAAAAATCCCGCCCCTGGTACAAGGGGAGTTTCATAAATTGTCTTTTTCTCACCTTTTTTAAATGAAAAGGCCTGGGTGAGTCACATCCTGTTTAACTCCAGAGATGCAACCCCTTTTTTCGGGGTGGTGGCAGTCCCTTTTATACATTCCCTTTTTCCTGTAACCCACCTGAGTTACATCCTGTATTATCCCCCAGGGCTGCGCTCATATTTCTGCTGGTGCAGTCACTTTGTACATACAATTTAAATTTTTTCCTGACGGGTCCTGAGTTACATCCTGTTTATCCCCCCAAAAGCTGCACTCATATTCCCGCTGGTGCAGTCACTGTGGGACAACATTACTTAAAACCGTACTGATCCTGAGTTACATCCTGTAAAAATCCTCCAAAAAGGGGCACTCGCTATTCCCGGTGGTTTCAGTCACTGTAAATTTAAATTTCTTTATCCTGTAAATGA